>BRDA01008390.1:14511-48150 GCA_036984385.1 Crenuchus spilurus | reverse complement strand
AATATCCAGAATGAAGATCTAATAACATTAAGATCCAGAATGAATGTCTAATAACATTTATTTCCAGAATGAAGATCTAATAATATTAAGATCCATAATAAATATCTAGTGATTGTCAGAGGTTATGAAGAAGTATGAGATTCTGGTCTTTATTGGTTGTCCATAGAGTTTCATTCTTGCTTGTAAAGTGTGTTGATGTGTTTTTTGTGCCCTCTAGTGGAGAAGCACAGCAGATTAACTTAAATTAACACTTCACAGTTTCCCTGGAAGACCTTTTAGAGGTTTCTCAAATTGGCGCAGTGCCAGAACCCTTAAAAGTGCCCCCAGGACCTACTTTGTAATTAATTAATTAAAGGGTTCTTTAAAATCCTTTAAAGTACTTTGAAGAATAATTTCTTGATAGGAAAGCATCTTGGAGGAACCTAGTCTGTCCTTAAAAGGATTGTAAAACAAATGGCTCCTAAAGGAAGTTTCAATAAGTAGAAAAGATTCCTAGTGGAGTCTTAATTTTGTAGAACGGAAGATGTCTGGGGTGAAAGATTCTGATTTTTGTTTAGTTATGGCATCAGTGATCAGCGACGCGATTAAAAATGGATAAACGATCATGCCCAGTACTTTCCGGTTGGAAGTAAATAGTGCAAACTGTGAAGAGGAATGATTTGACTTATAATTTGGAGATGATCGTCATGAGCTCATGTTTTTGCATGTCCATTAACAGAGAGAAATGACAATGTTCTCATAAACAGTCTTCTGTCTGAGCCTGATTGGAGCATTTGATTAATGATGTTCTTTGGCCTGAGTTCTCTGGCTGCCCACAGAATAGCCACATGGAGCTTCACAGAGCATTCTAGCTTCAGTTCTGGATATAATACGCAGAACACACTCTGGGTGTGATCCGGATTATAATGACTGTGAGAATGTGGACATAGTTGAAAGTAGGTCAGATAATTATAAATAATGAGGTAATAGAGAACAAACTTGTACAGACCAAACAAAACCACTAAAACCATTTTTGAGCTACAAAATATTATGAACAATATACTAATACACTTAATATGTTGTTGCTCCAGAGCATCCCAGAGATGATCAGATGGAGATTGGAGAATTTAGAGTCCACTGTTAACAGACACAGACCACTGCTGCCTGGGAACACAAGATTTGCTTTTCAGAGATACTCCAAACCTATCAGGCAATAGTGATTTAGTCTTTGTGAAAGTCTCTCAGGTCTTCACACCCACCCATTTCTTCACATCCAACACATTCACAATGAGAACCAATTGTTCTTTTACTATCTGTTTTATCAAAGACCTTCACATTTAAAAGTTGTATTTGAATGAGAGGACTACAGTCAAAACTCTTTTAACTTTATGCTGTCTTGAAAAAAATCATATTTACACGTCCATAAAAGTAGTGATACAGGAGTGAGATACCCATGAGGAAGCCACAGAGTGCAGCACAACCTGCCAACACTGCCACCAAGTGGAGAAAAAAGGAACCTTACACCTGCTTTTTGTTGTAAATAAACAAAAAAAGATCATCTAGCATGTTTAAGCTGGTAGTATTTACAGGCTCCTGCAGATGGTGTTGTACGAGGATGATAGGGCTATAAATATCTGCTTGGTATGTGATGTGATTCATAGATTGAGAAGAGGTGATGCAGTGCAGTGAATGTCTTTTTTAATGTGTGGAAAATGGGTTGCAAAGCAGATGGTAATGATCGTCAAAAAGGATTTATTGCATGTCAAAGGCTATAGTGCGAAGGAAGAAGCTGAATTTGCAGGTGTATTGAAGCACACAGTCATATGGGCCTTCCAGCAGTGGCAGAAATCCAAGACTACAGAAAATCTGAATTGTGGCCAACAAAGTCACGAGCCTGTGTATCCCAGTCTTCTCCATATAATCATGATATGCAGTACCCTTTAGAGTGTTCTTTCAGAAATTGGTTGAGAAGTACCTGAAGGCGTTGTGAAGGATTTGACTTCTAGAAGCAATTCTTGCCTTGAACTGCAGCAGTTTTCATTCATAAACCGTGAAACCCACCAGCGGTACCTGTCCATCCATTTTATTTTTCACCCACAATTCTGAGTAGAATTTCCTGTACAGTGAAGTTCTTGCCACTGCTGGTAGACCTGTATAACTGTACAGTTCTACACACCTGCAAATTCAGCTACTTTCTTCACGCTGCAGCCTTTGGCACCCAAATGCAATCACTCTTTTTTTTGCCAAACATTAAAATCTGTTTTTTGATGCATTTCACTTTTCTCATTTTAATGTGCTTTAATGTGTTTTTTTTAATATTTCAAATCGGATTGTATGTTGTCTCCTCTCGCCAGGGCGGCACAGTGACTTGGTCATTAGCACGTTCGCCTCTCAGCACTGAGGTCTTGAGTTCGAGTCCCCATCTGGGTGGAGTTTCCATGTTCTCCCCATGCCTGCGTGGGTTTCCTTCAGGGTCTCCGGTTTCCTCTGATAGCCCAAAAACATGGAGGTCAGGTGAATTGGGTACTTGTGTGTGTTTGTGTGTGTATGTACGTGCAGGCACCCAGCGATGCATTGGTGCCCTGTCCTGGGCTTAGTTGGGATAGTGTAATGCCCTGTGCCCAGTAAGGGGGAAGCGGACTAATCACGACCCTAATAAGGATTATGCAGATGGGATAATGGATGGATGGCTGCTTTTGCCATTCAGTACTTTGATATAATCAGCCACAGTGTAAAATAAGAGTCAGGTCATATAGGCAATGAAAATACCAAACATTGTCACGTAAACATTTGTAATGTGGTATAAAAGCAAAATCCAAAGTATTTAAACTGGACAAGATAGTCCAGGACTGTAGTTGTGTTGATCCATCTTGTAGCTGCTTAGAAGGTCCATGTTAATTAGCTTAGTTTTATCTGGAACAGAGCCTGAAAGCCCAGTCTCTTAAAGCCAACTGGAACACTGACTTCAAGCGAGATGTTGGCAGACAAAGAACTACAGAGCTGCCAGAAGTAACTTTATATTGCTGGATTCTCTGCTCACGTCTTTGGCCATTAAACTTACTTCCAATAATTAGACACCAGACACACGGCTGTAACCTTCTCAGCTCAGTTTATGGCGATGGCTCCGATTCATCAACTTCGTTTTGATTTTCAGACTCCTTTGCTCATATTAGGACCCTTAAAGGGCTTTTATTCTGCTTCAAGCTTCATCCGCCACAACATCATCCATCATCAGAACATATACACTCACTTAATGGAGCACACAAGCACATCCGTGTATCATGATACATGTATACATGTGCCTTACATACGGTACACACACTCTATACTATTGCTCAAAAGTTGACCTGGTGACCATATGATCACTCAAATAGACAGTTTCAAGAACAACATCACCAAAAAAAATGTGCCCACATCATAGCAACGGAAGAGCAGGTTTGTACCATTGATACGCTGCATTGATTCCTCTTCTCTAACGTAAAAATAAATGAATAAAAATGAAAATGTTTATGAAAACATTTCATATTATGAAAAAAAAAACACTTTTTCCAGTGTTTCTGCACCTATTTTTGGGTATCTGGTGTATCTACTCCACCTACAGCTTGAGAACTCATATACACCATTTTGAATTTGTGAGGTAGAAAGAGAACAGAGCCTGTAACTGTAGGATAACCATTTTGTAGACAATGGAAACTTAGACAATACAAATGTAAGTGTTTTTGTTGCACTAAACTGAAGTTAGCTTCTCACTCAGATGCCCTGTTCCAGTTTAAATCGTGCAACAGTTACAGTGGTGCTCGAAAGGTTGGGAACCTTTTTAGGATTTTCTGTATTTCTGCAAAAATATGACCTAAACCATCATCAGATTTTCACAGAAGTCCTAAAAGTAGATAAAGCACCACAAAACAAATCAGACAAAAATATTATACTTGCTCATGTATTTATTGAGGAAAATGATCCAATATGACATATTTGTGAGAGACAAAAGTATGTGAACCTTTAATTTCAGTACCTAGTGTGACCTTCTCTTGGGATTCAGTTCATGGACAGATGTCCTGACATTTTCTTTAGAATTCTCTGATATAATTCACAATTCATTGTTCCATCAATGATGACAAGCCGTCCTGATTGTTCCATCAATGATGACAAGCCGTCCTGACCCAGATGAAGCAAAATAGGCCCAAACAATGATACTACCACCACCATGTTTCACAGATGAGATCAGGTTCTTATGCTGGAATGCAGTGTTTTCCTTTTTCCAAACATAACACTTTTCATTTAAACCAAAAAGTTCTGTTTTGGTCTCATCCGTCCACAAAACATTCTTCTAATTGTCTCCTGTCTTGTCCACTTGATCTTTATCAAACTGCAGATGTGCTGCAATGGTCTTTTTGGAGAGCAGTGACTTTCTCCTTACAACCCTGCCATGCACACCATTGTTCAGTGATCTCCTGATGGTGGACTCATGAACATTAACATTAGCCAATGTGAGAGAGGCCTTCAGTTGCTTAGAAGTTACACTGGGGTCCTTTATGACCTTGTTGACTATTACACGCCTTGCTCTTGGAGTGATCTTTGTTGATCGACACTCCTGTGGAGGATAACAATGGTCTTGAATTTCCTCCATTTGTAAACAATCTGTCTGACTGAGGATTTATGGAGTCCAAACTCTTTAGAGATGGTTTTGTAACCTTTTCCAGTCTGATGAGCATCAACAACTCGTTTTCTGCGGTCCTCAGAAACCTCCTTTGTTTGTGCCATGATACACTTCCATAAACGTGTTGTGAAGTGCAGACTTTGATAGATCCCTGTTCTTTAAATAAAACAGAGTGAACACTCACACCTGATTGTCATCCCATTGACTGAAAAAACCTGACTCTAATTTCACCTTCAAATGAACGAATAATATTCAATATATAATGTTCATATACTTTTGCCAATCACAAATATGTCATATGTTGGGTAACTCATTCATTCATTCATTATCACACCCGCTTAATCCTTATTAGGGTCGCGGTTTGTTGGGTAACTTTCCTCAATAAAAATTTTTTTAATTTATTATTTATTTTTATTCATCATTTATATATATATATATATATTTATTTATTTTTAATTAATTTAATTTAATTTTTTTTACATGTTTCCTCTGTCTTTTTCCTGTGCTGCTGTAATTTTTTAAAATTTCCCCGCTGTGGGATTAACAAAGGATTATCTTATCTTTTATCTTATCTTAAATGTATTTACCTTTCTACTTTAAATGATGTTACATAATGCAACACCCAGCCATATATTAGTCCCTTAAATAGGCATCTATTCCTTCCATTCCGCACTTCATATCTTCTTTTCTAAGATCCACAAAGAAAGGAGGAGGAAATCTTCTTTCTACTCATTTTGTGTCATATGTTTGGTTAGAATAAGTGTTGAAAAAGTGTTGCTTTTTTATTTCAGTCCTTTACTGATGTTTGAATCCCAAACAAATAGAACTGAGCACTCAGTTCCTGTTCTGTTGAAGGGCACCCTCTTGTGGCACATATCTGAGTTGAAAGATAAACCTACATAATGTTCATTCAGTGCTGTGCAGCCTTAGAAAAATATTTTTTGGACTAAAAATCTGAAAGCTAGATTTAGAATTTTTGGTAGTAAACTGTTAACATCCATCCATCTATCATCTTCCACTTAATCCTGTTCGGGGTCATGGTAAACTGTAAACGTGTTATTATATTACAAATCATAAAACACAATTTGAAGGGTTCTTTTTCAAAGAAACATTCTTTTTGGTATTTATTTCATATAGTTTCGGTATAAAAGTACTAAGATTTGAGGTTAACAGAATGTGATCAATATTAACGATGTCCACTGTAGGACAGCAGGCTCATGAACCACTGTAATAGGTCCACATGTAACATCTGGATGTGCACTAACAGTGAAAGCTCCGACTGGTTTGATGGAGGGGCTCCCAGAGAAGCTTTTTATTTCACAACCTCAGTTTTAATCATTCCCTCCTGCTCAGTGACGGAGGCCTGGGCACAGAGCAGGACAACCAGGGCCTGCTTTCAGTTAAAGAGTTGGAGCCTCTCCGGAGGTGTATGAGGACAGAGTGGCTCTGTTCGAACAAAAAAAAGAGAAAAAAAGAAGATATAATTGAAGAACAACTCAAGGGAATTCTGCAGTACCACCTGTGATTTGTGAGACGGATAGACAGTATTAGAATAGACAGATTAAAGTGATCATATCAAGGAAAATCAAATGTTCATTTTTTGAAGTCAGAAGTGTTTGTTGTATTCACACAGTGTTTCCTCTCAGTTCCATGGAAACTCATTCATTTATTATCACACCCGCATAATCCTTATCAGGGTCACGGTTAGTCCCCTACCCCCTCACTGGGCGCAGGGCAGGGCATTACACTATTCAACTAAGCCCAGGGCGCCAGTCCATCACATGCACAGAACACACATGCACACACATACACATTTTTAGAGTATCCAATTCACCTGATCGCCATGTTTTTGGACTGTGGGAGGAAACCGGAGTCCCCGGAGGAAACCCACGCAGACACGGGGAGAACATGGAAACTCCGCTCAGATGTGGACTCGAACCCAAGACCTCAGCGCTGAGAGGCAAATGTGCTAACTACTAAACCACCCTGCCGCCCTCCATGGAAACTATGCCAGAAAAAAAACAAAACTGTTTGGAAATTATGATCTTTGTGATGTCACAACCTCAATGATTTTCTTAAGTATTTTAATATTCTGAACTCAAACAGTCTGTAATTAAGTTATTATAGTGGAAGATCTGGACTGTGCTCCTGACTTTAAATTCAGCTTGAACTAAACAGAACAGTCTGTGTAAAAGCCATGTATTTACATATATCAGTCTTAGAAGACAAGAGGAGCAGAGACCAGATAAGAAGGGAAGATGAGTTAAGAGTGAAAATTGCAGCAACTGTCTTGAATCCTGAATTGTGTCCATAGTTTAGTCCGTGTTTACAGAGAGCAGTATGTAATAAATACACCTTGTCATGCTTGATCATTTAGGTTAGCATAATGCTAAGTGGTTTGGTATAGTTGCTAGCTACATTTGTTTCCTAGCTCCAGTATAAGCTAACAAGGCAAACAAAGAAAACTTTATTTTCATCTGGTTTGCAGTGAGCCATGTCTGAGAGCTTGCTGACTTCATCTGTGCATTTTTTTCCTCACAGATCTACTACGCTGTGGTAGTAGTACGCTTTTTTGCCAACTGTACTTCAGCTTTGAAAGTGAAATGGCTTTGGAAAGCAGGCTGTATTACGTTTGCTGGACTGCCATGAACTGTAGACGAACATTTCTTGAGCTATGTACTGAGCTTAGGCCTGTTAACATAATGGAAATATATCAGGCCAAATCGCAGTGTAAATCTTAGCCCGGCTTCACTTGGATTACAAAAATGTCAGTATGTTGCAACTCTAGACTCAAAGCTTGGTAGTGAACTCAGTCCCCACTAAACACCTGGAGTAAGAGCATGAAATTCAGGTCCTTTACTGAGTGCTATTTACCAATACTGCTCCAGAGAAGATCCAGCTGTAGCATCAGAAGTGTGACTCAACAGGTGGAGAAGTCTGGGTGGATGAATGTTGCTTCTTAAAATACTTGACCAAGTGTAACAATTCCTTCCATCCATTATCTTCACATAATCCTGATCAGGGTTGCAATGAGAATCCTAACCCATCACTGGGTGCAGAGCAGGGAATGACTCTAAATATACCAATTATTATATACAATATTGTTTGTTTACATATGTGGCATTTTAAAAAAATATATGGTGGTTGGTATAATTGATTGGTACAATGCTGCACCTTGCTCAAGACTGAAATTCTAAGTCACACTGCTTAAGAGCCAAATGTCATAAGTAGAAATATGACAGACTGTAGCTGAAAGGCTGGGAATACCGACTGCTGACTACTTCCTTTTTTATCTACTGTACTTGATATGATGCCTGATATGCCTGAGTATTGAACCAGCTTCTGGAAGGTTTGCTGGTTAGATCACCAGGCAGATCACAAAACCGGATCTTTAACCACCAGGCCATGGCTGCCCCCTTCTACATACAGACCATAGACAAACTGATAAGCCAATGCCAATGCTTGTGTTCTGCCACAAGTAACATGAGGTGGTTTGCATTTGTTTGGATGGCAATATGATAATAGACCTCATGGCACAGCAGTCCAAAGTATCTTCTTCTCTATGGCAAGCTGTGGAAATGCCCAGAGGAAAACTGAAGGCAATTCTGGATCAAATACAGCCCAATTAAGACACTCACTGGTCAGTTATGACAACTACTAGCCTACTGTCTGTCAAAACTGGTCAAACTATAGCCAGCCAACTGTCTCATTCCTGAATTGACGTTTCAGTCAGGTTAAACTGAGACTGTGTCCCAGCACCTGGATTTGGGGTAAACGTTGACCATTCCTCAGAGGATAAAAGTAGTAGGTGTGTGCCAGAACCAGGCAATCACTCATTTGCTCTCAGGGTGAGACTTAAAACTCATTAATATCTGGTAGAAACTATTGGTTGATAGTATACTACTATCCACAGTTCATATTTAATGCAACCAAAAACAGTTGCATCAGTCTGTTGCATTATCTTTTACCATTATGTTTTCACATTTACAACTAAAGTTGTAAAAATAAAAATGCTTCATTGAGCAAACATTTTAAAAATCTGATTTTATATGTTTTGTGTGTTTTTGAGGCCAGGAAGCCTGCCTACAACCTCTGGAATGGGATCAAGTAGAAGATATATGGCCTTACAAGCCTTTAAACAAAGCCAAGCTGCTTAAATTGGCATAAAGTCAGCTAACAGTGACAGACTGGTGGTGAGCATGACCAAATCAGACTTACTCTGATACAAATAATCATTTCTGAACTCTTCCTAAGTTAAAACATTAGTATTATGACGGTTAAAATGAATATGAACTTCTTACAAAGCTGAAGTTGACATTATTGGAACTCCCCATTCCACCTTAAATGGTGCAAGAGTTACATTCAGGTGACTCACTCGCTGTATAATACCTGTTGCAGCATTTAAGGTGGAACAGACAATTCCAATAAGAAATTGCATTTTATTTCTCATTTTCACCAGCTAAGCATTTTCTGCAAATAAATACTCTAATTTCGAATATTTTACTTAGAAATTTTATAGAAATTTTGTCAGTAGATTATAGAATAAAAGAAAAATCTGAATTTTAACCAAACACAGACCAATAAGTAGTAAAAGCAGGAAACTAATCATATACAGTGCTCTCTTCGTGATTTCCAGAACTGTGCAATGTAGGAGCCAGTATTGTGTCCCTGTACACCCTGATCCTCTCTTCAGCAATAATTCACTCCATCCTGATTTTTAATCCAAGAATATGTTCTGTGTGTGTACGTATGTGAGTGGAAGCAGTGTTTCTGCTCTAAAGACAGTTCAGGAGCCCTCACTGATGATAACTCTGAGAGATTTTCTTTTTACTTTCAGAAATGTGAGCTCATTAAACCCAAACTTCTGTATTTGTGCACTTTGAAGGATGTTACACCAGAAAAGATCATTAGCGGTGATGGGAAAATCAATTTGCATATTAAAGGAGAAATAATGCTTTATTTAGGAGAGGAGATGTTTATTTTAAAAGCTGTGCTGCAGGAATTGAAACTGAACATTAAAATAGTTATTTCTGATTTTCACTGAAGTTGGAGGTGTGACAAAAAAAAAAAAAAAAAAAACTTAAAGATGACAATTAATGTTCTTTAATCATAACAATGGCATTTCCAATTAATATGAATAAATATAATGAATGTCTTAAAGTTCATTAAGACATTATATCAGACATGTATAAACATCTGGTTGTTTTGAGTGCCAGGCACAAACATGCACACTAGATGGCACTAAAAACTTAAATAAAAATCAGCTGTGCTCATTCAGTCTGACTGACAACAACAATATAGGTGTGTTTTAAATGATATACTACTGTACTGCATCCTGCACACTACACTACATAGTGCACTACAAAGTAACATGACTAATTACCTACAGAAGCTGGCTCTGGTAAATTTGTCAGTCTTAACCATTTAAACTGGAAAGTTTAAATGGTTAAGATTCTGTATATTCAATCTGCTAAAAGACAATGCAAGGAAGTGGAGAATGTCAGACATGTACTGCTGCATTAGTGTTTAGTTTTCTATATAAAATCACATTCATGTAAAATATTTATTTTAAAAAATAAATTATGTATAATATAAAATAATACACACACCAAGTATACCATCACAAATAGTAGTAGCAGGAGTAATAATAATAATAATAATAATAATAATAATAATAATAATAATAGCAACATCATTGTTATTATAAATAATTATATAATAATTATTATTGTCATCATCATTCAGTCAGACAATGATTGAACATGCAAAAGATAAGAAAAATAATAAAATATAATAAAACTGTTTATTATTATTATATGAATGTTGTTGAAAGAAAAGGTGATGCAGCTTCTATGACCAGACGATTGCGAGTTTAAATCCCGGTCATGCTGCTTGCCATCAAGAGAGCAAAATTGGCCATGCTCTTTCTGGGTATGTTGATGGCACGCCCTCCCCATCACTACTAAATAATATATGTTGGCTCAGTTGTCTGCCAGCTGATCCATCAGAGCTGGGGATGCTAATATTTGTTCTGTGTTCTATTGTGAATATAATATGGGTCTATGAGATTTGCAAATCATTGCATTCTGTTTTTGTTTACATTGTGAAAACGACTGATTGATCATTTACATGGCACAATAATAACAGCCTGCTTAAAGAGCGGTCTCCATTGTGCTATGAAGATTTATCCTCAGTGAAACACTGAAGAACACATGTTTGCATTTAACTTATTCCCTACACTCCCAAACTCCCTCACAGTGCTTCCAACTAAAATGTGTGTTATGACAGAGGCTTTATTTCCCCCACCTTTGTTCAGATCACTGTCTTGTTTACTAGCAGCAAGATAAAGCAAGGAAAGACATTATTATACACGGTTTAAAATACATTAATCATTAGCCTAGCAGTAGCATACAACAGTATTAACTTAATGCAAATAGATCTGAAAACAAATTAATTAATCTATTAATTTATCAGTTAATCAAATCAATGAATAAAAAAACATTTTTTGTAAATTATATACAAATACATTGGTCCTATTCCCTCTTTTACTGGCCCGAAGTGTTAGTATGAACTTTTATCCAATCAGAGCGCACGAAAGGCGGGGTGTATTAGAAACCAGGCGGGGAAAACATTACAGACTTCTATCCAATCAGAGTGCTGGAAGGGCGGGGCTTGATGGAAAGCGGGAGGGAAAATCACACTTTTTTTCCAATCAGAGTCCCGAGCAAGTCAGAAACGGGTAGGAAAATATTACAAACTTTTATCAAGTTCACCCGCTGGAGGGGCGGGGCTTGAAGGAAAACGGGCGGGGAACATATTATAAACATGAGTGATAATGAAGTCTGTCAACTTGAGTGTACGTCTGACAACGGGTGGGAATATGTTAAACAATCTAGCAAAGGGGCTGGGCCTATTGGAAAACAGGTGAGGGGAGCTTGAAGGATTCGTATTTGTATTTAATTTAAGCGCTGGAGGGGCGGGGCTTGGCGAAAATAGGTGGGAAAAACTTTAAGAACGATCCAGTTCTAGCGCTGGAGGGCGGGGCTCGACGGAAAACAGGTGGAGACAGAGAGAGCGCTGGAGGTGGAGAGACTGTATGTGAGGGTCAGAGTCGAGCTGCTGCTGCTGCTGCTGGAAGTTTGTGGAGTTGCTGTGTGAAGTTCTCCGGGACTC
The DNA here is from genome assembly GCA_036984385.1 of Crenuchus spilurus. Taxonomy (NCBI): domain Eukaryota; kingdom Metazoa; phylum Chordata; class Actinopteri; order Characiformes; family Crenuchidae; genus Crenuchus; species Crenuchus spilurus. The sequence continues at coordinate 36,341 of BRDA01008390.1, read as the reverse complement.
TGAGGCAATAATCTGGCGGACACGCTGATGAGAATGATCGGAGGATGGCGGTAGCGGCGGCAGGTCCCGCTCAGCGCGCGCAGAGGAGCGGCTTCGTGGAGGTGCTAGTACGGGGACGGTGGCACCGCGTGCTGGCGAGTTTGGGCGAGGAGGCTCTCACTCTGAGCTGCGAGGAGAACGGACACGCGCACGGGCACGAGCATGTGAACGGCGAGGCGGACGCGGGAGCGCATGGCGCGTTCACGGTAGGGCTGGTCCGACAGATACCGACCTTTTAATGTTTTTATAGCCGGACGATTGACTGTGAGACGAGACCCACATAAAGTTTACTTATAGCTGTAGTGTTAATGTCAGAAAATAAAACATTACAACCATTAAGAAACCCTCCATCAAGTAATTGGCTTAATGGTTGCTTCTAGAACACCTTCAGATTCCTTTAGAAAAAATCATTAGATTAATCAAGAGCCACTCAACTTAAGATCCTTTATGTTGGGAGGTCAAGCCACCATAAAACCACTAAATACCATTACTGACCTTTAAACACCATTACAAACCAACAGAAACATTTAAAGATTTGTGATTTGTACCAACAATTAATGTATTTTCAGATAAATGTACTGTATATTTAAGACCTAAATATAATACAATACTTACATGCCTGTAATACGTAATACACAAAGGCTAATGGAAATATTAATAGAACTATACATGGTTTATACTATACATAGTATTGAAACGGGTATTATAAGTTCAGAAACGCATACTAATACCAGAATCTTGAATGATTACTTAAGACCAGTGAAGACTATAATTATTCTGTATGCCATCATACCCATATTAAGAACTGCAAGACTAAGCAGTTTATATCTATGGGAAAAATAGCATGATGGCAACATTTTAAAAAAATAATAATTTTTCGTGCTATGATGCATATCACAGTATTTCATTTATGTAAGACTAAACAGACAAAAAGGACACTTAAACTATAATGAAATAAACACTTGGTCACATTTGATCACACTGTGGGTAGAACTTTTTCTATGAAAACTGCTGGGGACTTATCAGAAGCCGTTATTTTCCTCCAGAGTAATGAATCAGAGTTGACTGTCAGAGTTGTGCTGCAGCAAAAACTGTCCAGCTGTAAACAAAGACATCTATTTAAAAAAAACTCTAAAAATGGTTTTGTAGAATTAGATGATGAATATCCTTACACTGTCCACCTCTACTGGACATTAAGTCTGTGAACATTGTCTATCCTCAGTTTCCAGATGAGGAGCGTGTGCCTGAGGCAATTGCTAACCGGAAGCGGTGTGTGAAGGTGGTGAAGCAGGATGTTGGTGGACTTGGCATCAGCATCAAAGGCGGAAAGGAGAACAAGATGCCGATCCTCATCAGCAAAATCTTTAAAGGTCTTGCAGCTGACCAAACACAGGCACTGTACGTGGGAGATGCCATATTGTCTGTAAATGGAGTGAACCTGCGGGACGCCACACATGATGAGGCCGTCCAAGGACTCAAGAGGGCTGGGAGAGAAGTCACACTGGAAGGTGAGCACTGCTGATATTTATTTATTTTTGGTCAAAGTTTGTAGACACCTCATCTTGGGTCAAGTACCAATGGAAGCCCTGACCAATAGAATAGGATGCTCGAGAACCACACAAGAGCCTAAGGTCACCGTGCCCAATGCAAAGTGTCAAATCCCAGATGTTTTAATTCTGTGGAGGAACCTGATCCTGGATTAGTTTTTTTTTTTACCAGCCCTGCTCAAAAATTACATTCACATTTTTTTTACTTAGCCCAGATTCAGGACTTTAGAACTTGATCTGCGATACTAATATTGTTAAAAAAAGATTAGCAGCCATTTGTCTCCTAGGTGTTTGAGTAAAAATACATAATCAGAACTTCTGTCAGTCTGTCCTCCACATCATAATGAAAGTCTCACAGACTAGTGGAGTAGAGTGTGACTTACTGTGAGCTTTGGTGATGTACTTTTACATAAATGACTGGCTAGATTACTGTTGGTTTCTAGTGTTAGAAATGCTAGTTTTGCAGCTCCTGTTCTAAGATAAGAAGCCAAACATGGACAAACGGGTCCTGGCTCATTGGGGTAATTGGAAAATAAAGCTACCAGAATGTAAATTAGTGGTGTATGTTGTTCCTCGGATACAATGTGAAGGCTAATGAAAGTGTCTGAGCTCTGAAAGAGGGTTGACTTTTTATATCTGTTGGTGATCTTGTTAGCATACTTTTAGGACACAGCTGCACATTGCAAACCTGCTTTGGTGACTTGAAAGGAGATAAGTTGAGCCCGTGTTGCAACATTGCTGGGTGAATAGGCTCCAGAGTTGGGTGTGTTGGAGATTATAGCTCATACGTTGAGGAGCGTTCAGTGTCTTTGAACTCTAGAGCATGTACCTGTGAGGTTAAATAACCTGCTGGAATCTAAATGAAATCTTACAATGAGAAAATGTGAGAACAACAGGTCTGAATGTGCAGATAAGCTTTATGGTTTATTGATCTGCTAAAAGGTGGATTTAGGCTGTTGGCGCATGGTTTGGATACAAACAGAGAAGCTTCGAGGTGGAAGATATGAAATGATATTATCTTTATTATGATACATTATGCACTTTTCTGTACAAGACATTTTGGTGATGCGTTTTTACACAAACAACTGAAGTTTAGGTGACTTGAATTCTAGCAATATTAGCCTCACAGTTGTAATCTTAAGAAGCAAAACTTGGACTCCAGGTTTTCTGTGATATTCTACATCTGGAGAAAGTGTGTAAATGTGATGAACCTGTTAGAATAAACTATGCACACTGTCACTGACCAGGAAATAAATCTCCAGTTTGACCGTCTGTGCAGAAACTCTGCGTTAATCATTTCCACACAGTCAGTCGTCCTGCCATATTGTTACATTTTGACCTCCCTTGGCCTTGAGCTATGTAACAGTGCTCAGAAAGTGTTCCAGTTCTGCACCTGGGCTTTCCCCTGTGGCTTAGTGGACACAGATGTGTCCTACTCATTGTTTAGTCACAATCTGATGACCAGATCTGTGAAGCTTCTGCCTGGTTTCAGATTGACCAGGAGGCAATATATGTCAGGCATGAGGAGACATGACCTCATGACTAATTCTGGTCAGATCACTGTGTATTACTTTTACTAACATCTAGAACTTTGGATAGGTTCAGGCAGCATGGTCAGATCAGCGGATTTTTTTTCTCTTCTCCTTGATTGGATTTACACATTCAGACTAGGGCTGCCACAGTTATTACATAATCATCTGATCACAATTGTTTTCCACTATGAATAAATGAAAGCAGAATTTATCTCTTGGAGTTTATGAGCTTGTTCTAATTGTTATAACACCTGTAGAGGGCAGCAGTGAGTCTTCTACAAGCCCTCTTCAGGAATTACATTAACGTTTTCCCACTTAGCTCAGGTTTAGAACTTAGAATTTGGGCTGTAATACTCACATGACATTGCAACATGGTCACGTAGACACTTGTATAAAAATGCAATACCAAAACTTGTCTCAGCCTCTCAAACCTCATCGATAGTGGAGGCACTTCATGGTGACCATCTCCAACACAGGTGTTCCACATGCATGCAGCTCCATAGAAAAAGCACTGCCGAATAGAATGGTCTGGAACAGGGGAGTCAAACTCCTGTACAGGGGGACCAGATTCCTGCACAGTTTGGTGACCTTCGTAATCAAACAAACCTGCTTGAACTCAGGAGGTTTAAACATAGTGTCAATGCAGGGAAATCAAGAAATGGTGCTGGAGTTTGACACCCCTGGTCTGCAGACATGCATGAATGCCAGATAGAGGGGCAGCATTGGATTGTGTAGCAGTGGACCTGTGTTCTCTGGAATGACAGAGCTCCATCCAGTATCTTTGGAATTAGTTGGAGGGTCCAGAACAAATGATCTTGCCTGACCTCACCAATACTCTCTTGTCTGAATGCAAACAAATCCCAGATGCTCCAAACCTCTGGAGGAAACTGATCCAAAATTTGTCTTCAATTAGCACAGGTTATAATGCCAACATTGCTAGCAAACTAGCTACTTGTGCCTGAAGTTAGTTTTGAGCTACTGAGTAATGGACGGAACGTTTGAACTTTAGGCTTGTACTTTAATACCTGCATGCAATGAACAAAGGAAGTCATTAGAAATCATTAATTGCAATTATTTATACAGCTAGCATCTAACATTTCAGGATCATAACAGCTCTACATGTGTGATCAAGATTGGCCTGCATAATTTTAATCAAAATTATTCCGATTTGTTGGATCACCCACCAAAATCAACAAATCCAATAAACACCCACAACAGAGTCTAACTAAAGTGTATGGCTAGCTATGCTTTTTTTGGTCACTCTTTATTGTTGTTGATTGCCAATGTCTATTATGGGAAAAAAAATGTTTTAAAGTGCAGTCATTTTTATAGTGTATCTATTATTTCATTTTTTTTAAATGTTCTGACAGACTGTAATATTCTACAGGAAGTGTAGGGGGCGATATGACTTTTCCCGTCATAAAAACGTAGAAAGCACTTCCACAGACCTGAATGATGTTGAATGAAAGGATGGTGGTGCTTTTAATGATGGCTGTGCATTGTTACCTAAATGAGGAGATATAAGTAAGTAAAATGTCATCTGTGTTTAGGCACAAGTTTACAAAGGATTTCAGTTATCTTAATAATTCTGCTGGCTTTTTTTATTTGGGTGTACCACACCTGTTTCTGTCAATCATTTCTGTATCATAATTGCACTATTGTTGGTCCTCCACTGCTTTTTTAAAAGAAACAGTAAAGCCCCATGTCTTTACCCGGTCTGAAAAATGAGCAGGTCCTCAAAAGCCTCATAAAAAGTTTGAACAGAACATCCAAGTGAAGGTATGTGGACAGATTAAAGCAGGGCGGTGCGCTGGGCTTTGTTGATGCGATATCTACCCGTCGGCATAAATACGAGACGGACGAAGTCTGCAATTAGGGCTTTTTACAAGAATCCTTTTTGTGTCTCTGCAGCACTCCACATCCAGACTTACATATCTCGAATTAGCTGCTTCCACTCTTTTCTTCGTCTGCAAACAAAAGCCTCCCTTCTGCACAAATCAAATAGGCTGTAATGGCTCTGACCAGTTAAAGAACAGCACACAAAGCACTGGCTATGACTACACCTGATGTTTCGGGCCGATACATTTAGCGTGCTTGGGCACAGAGAGCTGCACAATGCGTTCTATTGTCCGAGAAATAATTACGCAGAGAGTAATAGTACCGCAGTCCAGGGATTCTTTCAAAGAAACTGCATTGGAGCATCTGGACCCGTAGATATGCCTCAGGCACAGACCATTGCTGTTTAAGTAAACATTCAAATCCAACATGAAGAGAAAACATTCCAGAGAAGCTAGAACAATGAAATACGGATGATGAAACGCTCCAGAACTCCTGGTCCACTGGTTAGTCAAATTAAAGCTTACATTCTTCCTGTTCCATTTTCCAGACACTCAAAGACTTTTTACATTTCAGACCTTAGAGAGGCACCTAAGCCACCACCAATGGTCAGCATTCACCTGGAGCCTGTCCACACCATAACTCTCACCACACATTGGCTATTTGGGAGGAGAGGAGAGACTACGCCAGTTTTTGAAGATGGAGATGATTAGGAGTGAGGAAATTTAGCCAGAACATCAGGGAAGACTTCTACTCCTTTAGAGGAAATGATCAAGGGTACAGTTATACTGTACAGGACCCTGTCACTGCACTAGACCATTGAGATCCACACACAACAGGAATAGTGCCTCTTGTTGCCCAGCAACAACATTTCCAGCAGACACACACGTTTTTCCTTGGAGGTCTCCCATCCCAGCACTAGCCATTGGCAGACCTGCTTAGCTTCAGTGGATTTGCGTGTTGCAGTTTGTTCATTATTAAAAGCCTTGTGGACACTCGCATAAAACATGAAGGTTTTCCCTTCCATCACACATTTGTGGGTGGAGCTACTAAAGAACATATTTGTGGGTGGAGTTAATTACTAAAAAACATTTGTGGAGGAAGCTGCTAAAGAACGCATTTATGGAAAAGCTACTGAAGAAGAAGCCTGGAGCAATGGGTAGCCACCTGCTGTAGTGCCTAGGCAGTAGTTGGGGTTAGGTGCCTTGCTCAAGGCTGTGAATTTTTCTTTGCTGGTTCAGGGGAATCAAATGGCAACCTTTTAGTCCAAAGCCCACTTTTAACCTGTAGGTCACGACTGCCCCCACATGCCAACAATCTTTGGGCGGAGCTACTAAAGAGCATATTTGTGGGAGGAGCTAATAAGCATGTGTGCAGAGCTTTTAAAGAACGTTTGTGGACAGAGCCATTAAAAAACACATTTGCAGCTACTGAAGAACATATCAGTTTTCCAGAGAAGAACTGGTTTCAACTTAATGATATAGTTGAAGAAAATACCACATACTGGAATCTTGTCTGAGCCAGATTCCTTTAGCCTTTGTTGAAAGGCACATTGAAAATCAAATAACAATAATCAACATTTAATTCTGACACTATAACAATAGACAGAGTTACAGTACACAAGAACACTCACGCCTTCACTACTTTACCAGTGTCTGCACAAGTCTGTAGATTTTCACTGCTGTCAGCCTGATTCACTCCTGATCAGTGAAGGTCTTTAGTGTGAAGAGCAGTTTGTCAACTGACACTGAAGAAAAACAGAAGAATTGTCATTATGTTCTTCTGTATTTATGAAAAATGTGAAAGAGTGAAATGCAAACTCCACTTCTATAAAAGTTAGGACACTTTCTAAAATGTTTTGGGGGAAATGGGTTAGCTATGTAGCACCCCATAGGCCTGATTTAATTTTTACAAGCTAATTATCCTTTTGAACAGACAAGATCACTCCCTGCATATATATAGTTTTTCTGTTGTGTTTTTGTCCTCCCTTCATTGCTGTTGTGTTCTGTCTTTAGGCATTTTTTTGTTTGTTAGCTGTGGGAGGGGAGGGGAAAATAATAAAGGAAAAGAAATCTTAAGTGGTGGGACTTGCAGAAATGTCAGACAAACGTATATATGCCATTGACATGTATGTTTGCAAACATAAGCATCCTGTAATGATACTTGTTTGATGGTGAATGACGATAAATAAAGAATGAAAACCCTGAAATCTGTAATTTGTTCATTCACTTGAGCTTTTATTTAACAGACAAAAGGACAAAGAAAATATGTTTGTTTTCAAACTTAATTCTTAAATATAAACAAATGTAGAAGTTGTAACAGAGACAAAATAAGTCTGAAAAGTAACAGTAAGTACCTGTTTTGGAATTTTTCACAATTTGCAGTTGAACTGGTAACATGTGAGGTCATCAAGATTGGATGTAAAAGGAGCATCAACCAAAGGCTTAGTCTTTGCAAGCAAATATGTGTCGTTGTTCACCACTTTGTGTCAAACTCTTTGAGAGAAGTGTCAGTCAGTTTAAAGACAGTCAGTTTTTCTCAATGCAAGACTGCAAAGATGTTGTGTTTTTCACCATCTACAGTTCATAATATTATGAAAAGATTCAGGGCGTCAGGGGAGTAAGACCATGGAAAGAAACCACTGCTGGATGTCTGTGACTATCACGCCCTCAGGCAGTACAGTTTGAGATCTCTGTGAACTACTGTGATGGATGAAGCCTGATCGGCTCAGGAGTACTTCAGAAAATGGTCACTTTATGTGCTACATAATGAAATACATTTTGAAGCTGTATTACACAAAGAGGAAGCCATGTATTAATTTTGCATAGAAACAATGAGTTTCCTGGCTGCAAAGTCAAATGAGATGGAATGAAAGACAGTGGAAATGTGTTAAATGGTCAGACGAGTTCACATCTCAGATTGTTTTTGGGGAAATGGTGACCATGGACTGTTGTGCAGCTAAAGTCTTGTGTACAGTAACAACGGGCAAAAATGTCCCATGCAAACCTTCAACAACTCTTATCTTATATTCACAAATAATTAAAAGTATAATAACAAAGATGTTATGAACCAATAGTTAACATTCCTCTGTTCCACATTTTTGAGCATGTTTCAGTATCACTTTCTAAATTTGTCCATGTTTAACAATTAGGTTTAGTGTACGTTATATGGTCTTGGTAGAACTTTTGTCAGCAGACCTGATTGCATTATTGGGCATAATTTCTTAAATATTTGTTGGATTTTAGTTTGGATTTCTAGTTTACTGTCAAAGTCGGATACAATTTTGTTGGTTTCAGATATAATTTAGTAGGTTCTGTGAGTTGGGTTGTTGTTGTTTGCTCAGAGAACATTCTGGAGGTATATTTGGGTTCAGTATCAAGTCTCAGAGTAAAGCTTTGCTCTTTGGCCTATTTTTTGGTTTGTCCTTGAGATTACAGAGTAACAGATTCTTTGCCAAAGTGGTGGTGCTGAGCACTTCAGTTTCAACTAAGACTCACTGAACTCACATTTGAATCTGAACTTCCATGTAATAGTGTTTCGGGTTCTGACCGCTTGCTCATGAGAACTGAATGTGCAGTTTGTGCGTTTAAACTAGTTTTGTGTACAGCCAAGTTGCTGGATATTTGTCCAGAGGCCTTCACACTTCCTGTATTATGCTTTTATGTTAAGTAAAATTGTGCTATGTGCTCAGTCTCAACTGTTATGTCATATTTGGGGTAGTAGAGGATACTGTGTTTTTTTTTTTTACCTGTTTGAGATCTCTGTGGAGACTTTTATTATACAAGCCTGTAAACAGTCAGGTGACAGGTTAGTTGTGTAAACATTAATCTCTCAGAATAGGATTTAATAAACTTAATGTGGTATCGTTTCCATTTGTAGCAGTGAGCTGCAATGGTTATAGATTATGTTAATGACCTTTTTTATAGACTCTAAGGTCAGACTACAGTATATAACACACTGGTTCTCATTAGAGGGCAATCGAGCCAAACCCATCAGAAGATAATGAGGACTTTGGCCAAAAATGACCCTGTATGAACCCTGTTTAAAAGCATAGTTGACAAATATGCAGTAAAAAGAGTTTATTTCATGTAATTATTGCATTTAATGAAACGAGGTGGTCAACAAATAATAAAAAATGAGTTTGCCAGGTCTTATTAAATTATTTTAAAAGCCATTTAAGAGACTGTTGTCTTGTATCATGTTTGTACAAGAGTCACACCAGTAAAGCAAATAACTAAACACAACAGAACCAAATCAAACCCAGAAAAGGGTATCAAACAAATTTCATTGAAACCTCCTTAAAGTTTTCCTAAAATTAGACTTAAATGATCACAATATATGGCCTTGTAAAATTTACTTAGATGCAGTGACTGTAATTATATTTGAGAAATGCTTTGCCACCATCAGCAGTTGTGTTTCTTCTATTTCACCAGTGAAGACATTTCTGCTAATGGAGTTTAATAACCCTACCGCTGGTGCTTCTGCGGTTATCCTCCTGCACTTCTGTATTACTGCTGAGTGACCTCATCTCCTCAGAAGTTGTTGCTAAATGCCTGTGGTGACTGTACCAGAGAGTCTGGAGAACATTCATATTATGAGGGCACCATCAGGCTGTCATATGGAAGTGCAGTAATTGGCCCACAGCTTCTGATCTGTCTCCGATGTAAGGCACTAATGGGTGATCTTTAGAAAACGAGATCATTGCTGTGTTTACATAGAGATGTTTCATCTTCTCTAGATTTAGTTAACAGGCGTCTTGCAGCTCGAACCACTGCCTGCTTTATCAGAAACCCTTCTCTTTTAGCTCCACCCACTGCATACTTTACCAGAAATGTCAGAACAGTGGGTGGAGCTAAATGACATGTTTTTGATCATGTCGACAGTGGGCTGAGCTACAAGAGAGGCATCATCAGAAAGGCCTGTATTTTAGCTCCACCCACTGTTCTCTTTATCAGAATCTCTTCTCTTGTAGGTTCACCTTGCTGGTGTATAGTCAGAGACTGTCGGTCATTTGCTGATGTAGAGTTTGTGTTTCCTTCCTCCAGCTCTTCATCATTGGTTCTGTTCTGGATACAGGGCTGCTCTTTGTTGGATATTTTTGGGTGGTGGTCCAATCTCACTCTTCCGTCCTGTGGTTATAAAAGGAGTAATGATGAAGGGCATCATAACATCTGATGTACTCAAAGCCGTACTTTTTGACTTCAACTACATTACAAAATGCAGCAATTATTCAGAATGCTAATGTTGCCACATGGAGTCCAAGATTGATCTAGTGTGCACTTTGCAGCTCTTCAACCCACTCTGAAACCGGACGCACCTCAGAGAGAAGGATGCTTTTTCATTTGTTAAGTGCAAAAGTGTTTTGCCTTGATTTCCTCAGTAGCTGTAAAAGTGTTTTGGTTCACATGGTGACTTCCTTCTTTTGCTGTTAACTGAAGTAAGATGATGCTAACCACAGCCCTTCTTTGCTTTTGTCACAGTGAAGTACATGAGAGAAGCCACTCCATATGTGAAAAAGGGTTCTCCGGTGTCTGAAATCGGATGGGAAACGCCCCCACCTGAATCTCCACGGCTCGGCAGCCCCCACTCAGACTCCCCAGCTCCTCCCTCGCTGTCTCTGCAGGGAGACCGCAGATATATTCCCCTCAGAATGTGCTACGTCACCTGGGCCATGACCACACCTGACCCAGAAAACAGGTAAAACCAGCTGTCTGACTTTGTGGTCTTTGCGGTGAGGTTGATGACCATGGTAATGGAGAAAATGTTAGCAGCTTTACCTACTTAAAAACAATGTAGTTTACTATGTGTCACCACAAGTTTCAAGCCACCAAGTTATGGGCTCTACAAGACCTCTGAAAGTGTCTTGTGGTATCTGGCACCAGCAGATGCTTTAAGTACTGTAAGTTGTGAGGTGGAGTTACTGTGGATTGGGCTTGTTGTTTCATTTTACAGATCTGATTGAGATCTGGGGACTTTGGAGGTCATTGTTGGTTATCTGACTGTAACTATTTGGAATTTATGAAAGTCTCTCAGGTCTTCACATGTGCATCTCCAGTATCCAGTTTATTACAAAAACTGACACAGCTGATCTTTTAGATGGCATAGAACAATCACTTCAGTGATATCACTGTTCTTGATAATTGATGTATGATGAACGCTCCACTGTGTTTATTACTCGTCAAAGAAAGGGTTAAGCTGCCACTATATTAACTCTTTGTACTGAGGTAACTATAAAATAAACACTGTGGTTTTAGATCAACCAGTACCTGCAAAGGAAGTCGATGAGAGGAAGTTGATGTTTCACAGATGTTTCAGAGCAGGTTAAAAACAGGTTGAATTGGTCTCTGTTAAAACAGTATGTTGTGGTTTTCCTTTGGAAACTTTCTCAGTACTGTATTGCAATGTTCAGAGATGACTTTTGACACAACAATCATGTTGGTCTTCAAAAAGACTTAATATAGTAAAAGTAACTGTAAATCCACTCTACAGGTAATCGCTCCCATTATCCATGTGGTCTAAAACTTACATCCACAGTTCAACCCATTTTCTGTGGAGAACATCTGCACATTTACAATTCATTTGCTCAAGAGCAAAGAAACTTTGGCTATGATCACATTACCAGGCTGAAGTGACTCAAATCCACTGTTTTGTCTTAATGTGTCTCAAATCTGATCGTTTCAAGGCTGTGTGGATGTGTCAAATCCCATCTTTGCAAATCAGATTTGAGTCACTTTTTTGTTAATTTTATCCCCTTCCCATTGTAGTAGTAGCCAGTTAGCCCATTCCATCCATTAGGTCTCTCCCCATCACTTTTGCAATGTCTCTGACTCTAGGAGGGTGAAGACAAGCACAAGCCTTCTCCGTTGCGTGATACGTCCACCACCTATTTTCGAACTACCACTGATACACCGTCAGTGGGGAGCCAACACGCTCGGAGGAAAGTGCAGGATTCCCAGCTCTGAATGGACCAATCAGTAGAGGCCTGAGCCAGCGGACATTGTAACGTGAGAGTGATGGAGAGAGTGAGAGCGCCATCTACCCACCCAAAGAGAGCACTGCCAATTTTTGCTCTCTTGGGCCCGGCTGTTGATGGCAAACAGCATGACTGGGGTTCGAACTTGCGATCCTCTGGTCATAGTGTCAGCGTCTTAGCCTGCTGAGCCACTCGGGGGGGCCCCTAGATTTGAGTCACTTTCATATGTGGTTCTAGATTAGATACGTATCTGATCCGTGGACATGTGACATGAATGTGACGGTCAGATCAGATTTCATGTCTTTTAGCTTGTTCACATGTGTGTAGTTGGTGAACCAGCGTTGTCTTCTCTTGTTTACTCACATCACTGCAAAAGCAGCCAGCTGGCATGTATTCACCTTCTTCACCCGATCATGTACAGTCCAGCACCTGTTTACTGTCCTGCTGAGCAAAACACCATCACACATCAGCTACTAACACGTCTGTTTTACCAGTTTTACTAAAAGCCCTCTCTCAAATACAGGGTTGCCAGATCCCTCAAATATCCTACCAATTTTGTAACAGAAAGTCACACTACATAAACCGAAACTGACCCAAAATCTAAAGTGACATACATTTCAATGTAAAACAGAAATCTTCTTCAAATCTTTCTCATTCAATGTCTTATTTTGTGCAAACACCCTGCAAACCACCAACTCTGAAGGTTTACGGGCTACTGTATTTTTGCAAACCTGGCAACCTTACACAAATATGAGGCTTTTTGTTGTTGGTGACCAAGGCGACACGTATACACGTATCAATGTGCGCATGTTAGAAGTTTCAGGGACAGATTCATTTGTATTACAGACAGATACAGCTCTCATTTATGAATGTGAACCGTCAAGATTTGTGCAGAGTGGCTTGTAATGTGAATGTAGCCTTTGACACCAAAGCTGAAATAATGCTCTATTTTCCTGGGTTGAGTGAGTGGTTTTTCGCTACATCATAGCTAATAGGCTTCCTGAGAGATACTCACTCTAAGATAACTTTCCTGGACAAGAGGAGTGACTCTAGATATGGACTGGGGTGATTCCCTCTAGCTGGGAAACTGTGTGTACTGGTTTGTTGGTTGAACTTTGCTGATTGCTGTGAAGTGTTGGGAAAAGGTGTTGTGTAAAGGGTAAAGAAACCTCAAAACTGAACATATTTGACCACACACTTCCATTTGATTCCATTTAAGAAGTGTTGTGGAATCTAAAACACATAAATTCTGTGATATGTGCTAGACTTGCTTTATGAAATTAATGTAAATGTCCTGTTAATTTAGTAGGCCTCTTAAATACTGTATGTTTTTCAGTGGCGTGCAGTGCATAAAGCAGAAACCCCTTTTGTGTAACTCACTAAAACCCATACATGCTATAAATCACTGCATGGCATTCAAAACAGTCCTTTAACTGCAACTGAAGACATCTTTAGAACAAACCTAGCCTGTATATTTTTTTTTTTACTCAGCAGAACCTTTCACCTATCACACATTCAACAAAATCCACAAAGCCTGCAGGTTTAGATCCATTTTGTAGGCATGCAGTTTGGCAACTCAGCAAAATATTTAATATTTCCTCTTTCTTGTTCTTATCCCTTCTTTCTTTCTTTATCTCTATTTCTTTATCTTTCTTTTTCTTCTTCTTTAATTTCTCCTTGTTTTTTCTTTGTTTTCTTCTTCTCCTTCTCCTTTCTTCTCCTTTTGTCTTTCTTCTTCATCTTTTAGCAACCAGACTAGCAACCATAGCAACAGACCAGCTACCACCTAGGAACCATTTAGCAACAGCCTAGCAGTCACTTTGCAACATCAAAGCAACTACGTAACAACACCTTTGAAATGCCTGGGTACCATCTAAGCTGTGCGATCACTCTGCATTTTCTTCAGGAAATGCAATCATCTAGTTAAATGTAAGTCCGTCCTCTGCTTCTTTGGCATAAATCTTAGTGAAGGTCCTTCATAACACAGTTCACAAACAAAGGCCATTCTTTGTGCAATTTAGTTGTGAAACCACAGCCATATAAATCTCAAACAGCAGGCAATTATAATGATGTGAGCTAACTAACTTTAATGTGGAAGTGTTTCAGCTTGGAAGCTTACAGGGAAACCAATCAGAACAGAGCTCATTTCTGTATCTTAGTCTTAAAAGTACAGTAGCTAAAGCAGCCTGATTAATTCTAAGAGATAAAGAGAAATTGGTCATGTCAGCTTGGTTAATGGCTGTTTTTAGTAGAACACTCATGAGTGTTGCCATTGGACATAATACAAAATGCAAGAAAAGTGTAGGATAGGGCCCTTTAACTTGACCACACTGTTTCTTACAGTTTATTTACTTTGGTTCATGTGTGGGCCTCCGTCCTGGCTTCACTTTTGCTTAAGCCACCATCTTATACACTTTAAACAATGTAAAAAGGTCTAGCACATGTGACTAGTGATCTATGGTCTATGCACTGCTAATCCTACAGACTCTTCCATAAAAGGTAATATGTCAGATGTACACACATCTTCATCTGGACAGAGCCCTGAAAAGGCTGCTTTTAAGGAGGAGGTACCAATTTCTAAAGATATGACCTCAGTCTAAACTTTTAATAACAAACATAATACAGTATATAAAAAAGAACCTTGTCTGAAGTCATTATGACTCATGTAGAGGTGTAAGAAAATACTGATACACTTGTGTATCAAAATATTATTTTCAGATATTAATTCTCAAAAGCACAGTATGGATTTTCAGTACAGTGGTACCTTGGGATACGAGCAGACCAACATACAAATTTTTAAAGATACGAGCTGCGAATCCGTCCATATTTGTGTTCGAGATCCGAGTGAAATTTCAAGATACGAGTGGCTCCTGCTAGTTGGCGCTTTGGCGCAAAGGTCCAGTGTGGGCAGCACAACACCTGCATCTCATTCTTTCTCACGCGTGACCATCAGAATCAAGTCCAATCTCATGCGCTGTACTCCTCCTTGCATCCTTTTTGGAAAAAAATTTATAGTAAAAATGTTTTAAACTCTTAAACCTATTTAATTTTAATAACATACATACAGTAATTATGTCAAAAATTTGATTGTAAAAATGCTTAAAACTCTAAAATCTAGATCATTTTAATAACATAAAGTAATTGTTAAATACTGTAAATATTATTTGTGCAGACCGTCATCGCGTGCGCTCGCCAGCCGTGAACATTCTACCACAGAATTAAGTCCAGTGTCTTGCACTGTACCTTCTTTTTGAAAAAAATTCGATAGTAAAAATGTTTTAAACTCTTAAACCTATTTAATTTTAATAACATACTTACAATAATTGTTAAATACTGTTAATATTATTTCGCGCTGAAGAAAGACCCAGCCTTTCACAGCCCGTCATCTGCGTGTGCACGCCGGCCCTGAACACAGATATGCTTCTGAGTGAAAATTGTTTTGTACTGAACATCAAAGAATGAACCATGACATCCCATTCTTCAGTTGCTGAATTTCTTGGCAGCAGTCTGATGCTGAAGTGAAATGGAAGAAGAGAGATTTTACTGTACAGCGCACACTACACATCTACACAGTACCGCACGCATCGAATTCCTTGCGAATTTAAAATGCTACAGCGAGATTTCCCCAAAAAATTATTTTACACTAATATTTATTGAAATCTGAAATTTAAATACTTTGTTATGCATTGGTAAAGTGTGTATATGTGTGTTCCTTAATTCAAAACATGTCTTTTTGTCCATATTTAGGATGAATTGGGGATGTTTCACAGGGCTGGAACGGATTAAATCTATTTCAGTTATTTTAAATGGGAGAAATTTGATATATGAGTTGACTGACTTACGAGATCTGTTACAGAATAAATTAAACTCATATCTCAAGCTTCCACTGTACATAGTATATATATAAAGATTGGTGGCAGACAGTGGGTTATGTTTAAAACCTCCAATGACTACATTGCCATGTTGTAATTTATCTTCAGTTATTAGACTTTCCAGTGGAAACAAGTAGTGTAAGGGTGCACAGCTGACAGTTTTCCTAAAATCAGATTTAAAAATAACCATCACTTTGCTTATAGTATCACAATATATTATGTCATAACCAGTGTATCACAATACATATAATATCACCAGGATCTTGTCATACTCTGTTCTCTTCTCTGTGGACATGAGCGATAAGTGAACTTCTTCAAAACAAATTGAAAATTGATGCTCTTCCCTTTTTATGAATTTACACTAAAACAAAAATGAGAAATATTTGAGGAGGGGGGAAAAAGTTTCATGCTCAAGCTGAATTAATGCACTGTTGAGTGAGGTGTGTCTTGCTGAAATGTGATGCTACATCACAGCCACTAAACTTCCTGTGAGAGATTTTCACCCACAGACACTTTCTCAGACAAGATGAGTGACTTATTTTATTGTACTTTGCTGATTGCTGTAAAGTTTTGTGGAAAGGCATTATATAAATTAAAATTAGGTAAATGTACTGTTGGAAGGAACCAAAACGTTACTTAAAATTAGCATATTTGTTTGGACATTGGCTTCAGTTGTACAGAAATTAGCCAAAAATACCAGCAGCAGCTCATCAAAATTTGGAGTCTGTGCAGTAGAGACTGGAGTCAAATGAGCCTGTCTCTTCATTTGGTTGCACCACCCTCTTCCGACATTGGTTGTACAAATACTTCACAGTCCAGTACTTCTAACATCATGTTTGCTAGTCTCAGTTGTGTCTTTATGTTCATTTTATACTTTTTGTGAATAATTTAGTTTACACTGGTATTGTTATTCATATTGACGTTTTATCATTATACAGTATTATTATGTGCAGTAGACTGTTCTCTGTAGAAACCTTAAAGTACAAATAAAGTCAGCAAACCACTGACTATAACCTGGGTGCACCAAGTTTTGCTAAGTGATGGTTTATGACTTTGTTTTTTATTACTTAATACTAAAATGAAAGCCAGTTGTAACATTGAACATTTCAAAAGAAATATTAAACTTTGGTCCAAGTTTGAAGTTCTGCTTCTTGAAATAGACTTTAGCTGAATGAAAACACAACATCTCCTCTGACCACAAAAGGCATCGAAAGATTAACCTCAGCTTGCTGCACTTTCTAAATTTGGCTCAGACATCCCTGATGGCCCTGAAACTTCCCATGTTGTGGTTGTGTGGAGAAAACTCTTTGGGCTTGGTCCAAGATCCCATATGAGTGCAAACTCTCCATTCAGCTCCCTCTGACTTCATTACGCCCCCCCAAAAAAAACCCAAACCCTCCGTCTTAATAACGCTGGACTATTTTTACCAACAAGCACCTGGAAATGATATTGTGGATTGTTAGGTTAAGACTCCTACAAGGAATGATGTACGAGCAAGGCATTTATCACTGTAAGCACGCTCAGAGCCTGGCTGATTTACTGCCCATTATAAACTGAGCATGACTGAGAGGCCTTTAAAGAGAAACTGACGCACTTTAAACCACACAGATGTGGACTTTTCCCAGCTACCGGTTCCTAAGTCTTTAGCGTCACACTATGGTTGCGGGAATTTCAGTAATAGAACATTGGAGCTGGTGCATTACTCTAAATATATCTGCTGTGATTTGGTCAATGTAGATCATTAAAACCATGTTTGTTCTCTGTAAGTAGGGCCTTACCAAATTAACTTTACCTCTAAAACAATTTGCCTTGAAATTCCAGAAAATTCTGAATTTAACCCCCTGGAGTCTGAGGGTATTTCAGACACTCTGATGTGTCTGACAGGCCTTGACTTTTTTTTTTTTTACAAATTACATACATTTAAAATATTTTTTCCAAAGTGTTACACAGGCTTTTGTTCAGCACAAACTCAGCAACAACAGTGTCACAACAGTAAGAGTGTCATAAATCTATATTTTGATTAAATCTGCTCTAAACTTAGACTTTTCAAAAAACTATTTTCAGATGTGCTGATATATTGTGAAAAAACTCACTCTAAACATTTCTAGCAAAGACCTTTGAGCTGAGAACTGAATAAACAGAGGTGTTACCTACACACTGGTCATTACAGTTTTTATAATTTGTATGTGGTTTTAATTATAAAGCTTAACAAATGTGACTTGACATGTTTCACTCATTCAGTGGTTCCTATATTTATATATTTGAGATGTGAACACTCAGGTGAGAGGTCTTTTGTTCAGTTTCGCTTTCTACACATTCTAGTGCCAGTAATCCACCAATGGAATGTCTGGAATTACAATGTCATTATGTGAATGACCGATCACGTAATTTGGCAAATTTTGGAAAAATGTGGGGCTGTCTTCCTTGCTCTGAAAAACATGTCTCTGCTTATTTAAGCTCCTCTCACAATGATCTAAAAATATATATTTGAAAAGTATGTCCTTTAAAGTTTCCAGTGTATGTTTGGTTTTGTTTCTAGGAAAGAATATCAGTTATTTGTGTTTTTGCGGAATTTCATTAATATGCTGTTAATGACTCTGGCGGGTTAAGCAGATTTTACCTTAATTGCAGGTTCTGAAAGTAGCATGTAGGCATTTTTTGATATTTTGGATTGATGTAGTGAAATATTTAAATGTTAGTGCACCCAAGAGTAATACAACTTTAACAATAAATCTGAACTACGGCGCTATTTTCCTGGGTTGAGTGAGCTGTGCCTTGCTGAAACAGGATGCTACATCATGGCCATTAGACTTCCTCAGAGAGATCTTCATCCACAGATAACAAATCAAGTGAGTCACAACCACAGACTGGGGAAAAGTCACTTAAAACTGGTTGGAGAAAGTATCTATATGAATTAAACTGAGAGTTATTTGCAGGGTGAGTAAACTCAATGCACAATCTGTGAGTTTAACAAGTTTAATTTAACTGCTGTGAAAAATACAACTATATTTTTAATTTTTGAAAAATTCTTCTGATGCAAAAAGTAGTTCTAGCATTGCCATGACTACTGATGGTAAAGATGGTCAACCTTTAATTATAGCAAATAGCATGACTGCACAATTTATCAGCTAATCATGACCGTATAATACAGTCAGGTAAACCCCATGGACATCAGTCTGTCCAGAAAGGAAGCATAAGTGATTCTGAATTAATTTCACCTGCTTATGTGCAAATGAAAGTGACAACTGCAAGACAGCCCACAGAAAGGGATTTTGCAGGTGGTGGCCTCAGACAGTTACTCTCTCCTTTTCCTTTTCCTTCCTGACTTATTTTTTGCATTTTGGTAGTGTCCTTCTCATCATTGGAAGCATGAGGTGGTACCTGCAGTCCAGTCAGGTTACACAGGTGGTCCAGTTCCAGGGTGGCACATTCATGCAGGTAGTTGGAAGATTTGCTGTGTCTCGCAGCAGAGTCTCAAGAACAGGGAGGAGGTCCCAGGACATGAGCTATTGCACAGAACTGTTGACCAGGAGTGTAGAAGAGCATCAACTGAGCAGAAGGACCAGTATCTGTATTTGTGTAAAGAGGAACAGGAGGAGCACTGTCGGAGCCTTTAGTATAACATTCAGCAGGCGAATAATGTGCCTGTGTCTGACCAGACTCTATGAGGGTGGCATGAGGGGATCTTCTATTGGGACCTGTGCTCACAGACCAGCACTGTGCAGCTAAATTGGTGCCTCATTCTCATTACAGATAAGAGCAGGTTCACACTGAGCATGTGAGACAGACATGAAAGTTTGGAGATGCCATGGTGAACACTATGCTGCCAGCAATATCATCAGCAGGATGGGTTGGGCGGTCGGTCAGTGATGGTGTGCGGAGGCATATCCTTGGAAGGTCACAGTAACCATTATGTGATCTATGTGATAGCCAGCGGTACACTGACTGCTATTAGGTACAGGGATGAATTCCTCAGACCCATTGTTAGAGCTTACACTGGTGCAGTAGGCCCCGACTTCATCCTCATGTAGCCAGAGTGTGTAGGTAGTTCCTGGATGATGAAAGTTTTCGACTGACCATCACATTTCTCAGACCTGGATCCAAATAAGAATCTCTGGAACATTACATATTGATGCATCTGATGCTGCCTAGTAGAACCTTAGACTGTCTTAAGAGCTCACTGATGGTCTAATTCAGAGATCCTTCAGGTCACCATCCGCTGTCTCATCACAAGTAAGTCTAGATGGTGATGTGAATACAGGCACATGGGGTCCATACACATTACTGAATCACATTGTGTTGCTGTGATGTTCATGCAAATAGTGTCAGCCTTTGATTTAGTTTCTGTACTTTGATTTTTGGTGTGATTTTGAATCCAACCCTCACTGATTTGATTATACGTTGTGTTATTTTGTTTGAGTTGAGTAGTTTATACAGTACTACATATTTTCAACTGGAATGTTTTGTCCAGATCTGATTTTAAGTGGTCTCAATTTTTGAGTAGTGTATTTAGAAGGGCAGTAAAGTGTGTGTATATGAACTAAAAATGTCAATAAATACCAAAAATAATGCAATGGACAGCAGCTAATCTGTTGGTTTAACCCTTTCCAAACCTCTCCATGTCAAGTCCAGTATTATTTGTAGTCTGTTATCATTACCTGGTTTAGTTCATCAGTACATAAAAGTAGACCAGAAGATCAGCAGTTGTTTTTCAAAAAAAGAAATTACTATTCTTTTTTAGATATTTATTTTAAGTTAAAGCTGACAAAGATAAAAGATTTTATATAACATTCTAGGTTCCTAGCACTTTTTTTTCCTAGCAAGTGGTCTGTAATGTTTCATGTTGTCTTCAGGCAGTTGGAGTTGCACTCTCCAGATGCGAAACACACTGTGGTTTTGCGATGTTCGGACTCTGCCTCGGCTCAGGCTTGGTTCGGCCCCATGCAATCTGTCTCCGCCAACCTTACAGACAAGATCATCTCTGAGCTCCGAGAACAAGCATCCAGGAATGGCATTGGCACGAGTCGAGAGATACGCCACCTCGGCTGGCTGGCAGAGAAGGTTAGTACCTGAAACATTGAACAGTTCAGTTCACTCTCCTAATTCACTTCCACGAGTCTGTGAGACCTTCATTACATTTGTAGGTGAATGTAGAGTTTGGAGTCTAGTCCAAGGACTCTTACTAATATAGAGTTACTGAACCATTCCCCAGTATTAACACAATATCCAGTGTTCTGTAAACATATATCAGTGTTCTACTTTATCATCTTAAACAGCTGATAGAAGACTGTCTTTTTCAGGAGTGGTGGTGCTAGCGCTGTTCTCGATTGATGGCAGTTGACTTTTCCCTCAGCGTGGCCACATGTTTGCCTTCATATTAGACTCGTTTTTTCAGCCCGCTCTCATTAGTCGTGGCCTGGCAGAGGCGGCTAATAGAGAGCTTGGCCGTCACAGTGCTTTGGGCAGGCTGACTAACTGCCTCTTCTCTTTTCTTTCTGTACTTTAATGAGCGCTCCCTCTTACCGGCTCTTCTTACCAACCTGCTGGCCTCTTGATGAATAATTATAAGGGAAGGAAAGCCTCCAGTGTGTCGAGGGCCTGGACACAGCATCCAAGTCCAAGTTCCCTTGTGTAACTGCCATGACTTGCAACAAGGGCCAGTTTGTGGTTTGGTGTGGCAGTGTGAGTGCTTGTGTGGATGTTTTTGTACATTTACAGGACAAAATTACAAACCGGATTCCAAAAAAGTTGGGACACAAAAATTATGAATAAAAACTGAATGCAATGATGAGGAGGTGCCAACATCTAATATTTTATTCAGAATAGAACACAAATCACAGATCAAAAGTTTAAACTGAGAGAATGTATCATTTTAAGGGGAAAATATGTTGTTTAAAAATTTCATGGCGTCAACAGATCCCAAAAAAGTTGGGACCAGGCCATTTTTACCACTGTGTGGCATCCCCCCTTCTTCTCACAACACTCAACAGACGTCTGGGGACAGAGGAGACCAGTTTCTCAAGTTTAGAAA
>BRDA01008389.1:31050-54341 GCA_036984385.1 Crenuchus spilurus | reverse complement strand
TATAACGTATGACTTTAGTATTATATTGGAAGGAAAAATAAATAACTCACATCTTCCCACACTCATCACCTCAGATTATAATTGACTGAAAACAGATCAGAAACGCTCCCATGTAGCTTCTTTCACATGTGTATACAGCTCTATTACTGTTTCAACTTATTTTTCTTCTGCATTAATAAAGTTAATAATATGTATTGTTTAATATGAGGCAAACATTTATTTAGTGTAGAAAAGTTGGCAGAAATGCAAAACTGCATAAAATTATTTATTTTTTGTTCGTTTGTGATGCTTTTTGGAGTTTGTACCTCTTTTTAACTGTTTCATCACCCTGATTTCACAGGAGGTGGAAACAGAGCAGTACTACGCCTACTTTCTGGAAACGCTGAAGGATCGTGGATATGACGGGTTTTTTTGTCCAAAGTCTCGTGCCAAACTCGTGTCTGAGCAGGAGAGGAAGCATGTGGACGGCTGCGCCGTGTTCTTCAAAACTGAAAAGTGAGCCTGGCTCTGACATGTTTAGAAGACTGCTCAAAAGTACCAGTTCAGTATTTGTAGTGCATTTGAAATGTGTTATTCAAGATCCTGTGATCATTTTACACTCTTCAGATTTGCACTGGTACAGAAACACACAGTGGAGTTCAATCAAGTCGCCATGGCGAACTCCGAAGGTTCAGAGGTCATGCTGAATCGGGTCATGACCAAAGACAACATCGGAGTGGCCGTCCTGCTGGAGGTGAAGAAAGAGCTGTTTACTGGAGGTGAGATGTTAGCATGGATGTTGACTGTAATTGACACCAGATCTGTTGCAATTAACCGGCTCTGCCTGTTGTTTTTGTAGTGATGTTTATGTCCACTAGATGGCAGCAGAACACAGTTAAAATAATTGCGTATCATTTCCTTTTCCATCCATGCAGTATTCTTGCTTCATTTAACTAAAGTAATCTGAATGAAGCAATTACTGCATTACTAAGCAATGTGAAGTCACTTTTCTACACAAAAGCTTTA
The DNA here is from genome assembly GCA_036984385.1 of Crenuchus spilurus. NCBI lineage: Eukaryota > Metazoa > Chordata > Actinopteri > Characiformes > Crenuchidae > Crenuchus > Crenuchus spilurus. The sequence continues at coordinate 53,336 of BRDA01008389.1, read as the reverse complement.
AGTGACTTCCATGTAAACATTCTCCTGCAGGTCTGAAGCCCACTGCAGAGAAGCAGCTCCTGCTGGTGGCAAATGCCCACATGCACTGGGACCCGGAGTACTCGGACGTGAAGCTCATCCAGACAATGATGTTCCTGTCTGAGCTGAAAAGCATCGCTGAGAAGGCCTCACCGTCAAACGGCTCCACAACTTCAACCTCCGACTCCGGCTCCATCCCCATCGTCCTGTGTGCTGACCTCAACTCTCTCCCAGACTCAGGTGAGCCCACCACCGTGTCTGTCCTGCCAAAATCTTTTACATGTTGTCACAAAAGAATTTACTAGATAAAAAAATAAAACATTTAATGACCATGCTAAAGGCTTAATAACATCCTAACCAGTGTTAAAACTGTGAGCGACCTCTATAAGCTGCAAAATGGTTCATACTGTTTTTATATTGCTTTTACTAAAGGTGGACCATCTCATCATTTTTCTGCTATTTTTGTTATTTTTGCTACAATTTTTTTATCTATCATAACCATCCCGCTTTGGAGGACCAGTAAGTCCTTGTTGGTGGCATTTATGGCTGTGACTATAGCCTCATTAACCTCATCTCCACACATGATCCCATGCTGTGAACAACATGCTAGCCAAGGTGATGTTTAAGGTCTTCACCGTAGGGGTAAATGGAATGATCCATTCAATCCCATCTCCTGCAAACAACGCACAGGGATACACAAAAACATTCGATGCAAAGTGTATAACCCCCAAAAGGTGAGGAAATGAGCTTTGTAAAGAACCCCATGACACCCTTCCACAAACTGCACATCACGAAAAAGTGCAAGAACGTCGTTCCAGAATGACATTCACTGCAGTAAACTACCAAACCACAGGGGCCAGTCTGGACTTCTCCCTCATAAAGAAATCGAAACTACAAAAATCTAAAATGACAACAAAGAGGAGAAGAAAGTAAAAACGATGCTGATGGGTTGATTCTGATAAAAATATGTGCTGACATTTTCTGCTCGTCAGGTGTAGTGGAGTATCTCAGCAATGGGGGAGTCGCAGAGAATCACAAAGACTTCAAAGAGCTGCGCTACAGCGAGTGTTTGACCAACTTCAGCTGCAATGGCAAGAACGGCAAGCCGGACGGGAGCATCACACACAGCTTCCAGCTGAAGAGCGCATACGAGAGTAATCTGATGCCTTACACCAACTACACTTATGACTTTAAGGTAAGGATTCATAGCCTACTTCAGTTTGCATGCTATTTTAAGGATCTTGTAATGCCTCATGGCATCTTCAGTTCAAAAATAATGTCCTTAATTGACTCACTCACCACCCTTGATGCACAAAAGCACTGTTGAGGTGTCTTTAGTCTTATTTTAGGGACTGACGATATCAACAGTTCTGCTCTCTCTGGTTTATAAGAAACTTTTAGAACAAAATGCACTCTCATTAACCACTTAAACCGGATAAGCTTATTAGGGAGACAGTTTATGGATAAAAGGTTATAACTAGTTATGTTAAGCAATATAACTGAAACTACAACATTAATATGTAGATCATAGACTATAAAATTGCAAGAAAAAGTAAGTAAGGAAAAGGATTTCTGCATAAATTGGTCATTAAATATGTTCTGGTCTTCATCTAAGTCACAACAATAGACGCATTCTGCTTAAATTAATACAGCACAAAAAATCTTTTAATGTTTTTATTGAACACAACAATGTCGCACTGCAGGGGTAGAGTATGTAAACCTTTAGGCTAATTTCCTTTCCAAGAGCTAATTGGAGCCAGAAGATGTGTTTGTTTAAGCTGCCCTGCCCTATAAAAAATCTACATCAGTTCTGAGTTTGCTGTTCTCAAGAAGCATTGCCTGATGTGAACCATGCCTCACACAATATAGCTCTCAGAACACCTACGTTCAAGAATTGTTGACTCGCGTGAAGCTGGAAAGGGTTACACAAGTATCACTAAAAGCCTTGATGTCCATGGTAAGACAGACCGTCTGCAAATGGAGAAAGTTTAGCACTGTTGCTACTCTCTGTAGGCGTGGTCATCCTGTAAAGGTGACTGCAAGAGCACAGTGCAGAATGCTCAATGAGGAATGAAGAATCCTAGAGTGCCAGCTTACACAAATCTCTGGCACATGCTGACATTTTTGTTGACAAATCTACATTAAACAATAATTGAGTTCATGGAAGGACACCATGGGGGAAGCCACTGCTGTCCAAAATAAATAAATAAATAAATAAAAAACCCACACACAGACATGCATAGCACTACTGGCAAAATATTCTGTGGACAGATGAAACCATAATTGCATTCTTTTAAAGAACAAGCAACGGTATGTGTGGAGAAAACAAGGCACAGCGCAACATCAAAACCTCATCCCAACTGTGAAATACAATGGAGGGGGCATGATTGGGGCTGCTTTGCTGCCTCAGGGCCTGGACGAATTGCTGTCATCAATGGAAAAATGAATTCCCAAGTTTATCAAGATATTTTGCAGGAACATTTAAGACTTATTCTGTCCACCAACTGAAGCTCAACAGAGGATGGGTGATGCAACAGGACAACGACCCAAAACAGAAGTAAATCATCAACAGAATGACCTCAACTCAACCCGAATGCGATGCTGTGGTCTGACCTCAAGAGAGCGATTCACACCAGCAATCCTAAGAATATTGCTGAACTGAAAGAGTTTGTGAAGAGGAATGGTCCAAAATTCCTCCTGACCGTTGTGCAGGTCGATCAGTAAATACAGGAAACGTTTGGTTGAGCTTATTGTTGCCAATGAAGGGTCAACCAGTTATTAAATCCAAAGGTTCACTTACTTTTTCCACCCTGCACTGTGAATGTTTACATGTGTTCACTAAAAACCTTTACAGGATGACCACACCTACAGAGAGTAGCAACAGTGCTAAACTTTCTCCATTTGTAGACGGTCTGTCTTACCATGGACATTAAGGCTTTTAAAGATACTTGTGTAACCCTTTCCAGCTTCACGCGAGTCAACAATTCTTGAAGGTAGGTCTTCTGAGAGCTCTTTTATGTGAGGCATGGTTCACATCAGGCAATGCTTCTTGAGAACAGCAAACTCAGAACTGATGTAGGTGTTTTTATAGGGCAGGGCAGCTTAAACCAACACATCTTCTGGCTCCAATTAGCTCTTGGAGAAGTCATTAGCCTAAAGGTTCACATACTTCGCCCCCGCACTGTGACTGTTAACTTGTTGTGTTCAATAAAAGCAGTAAAACATTTTTTGTGCTGTATTAGTTTAAGCAGACTGTGTTTGTCTGTTGTGACTTGGATAAAGATCAGAACACATTTAATGACCAATTTATGCAGAAATCCAAGTAATCCCAAAGGGTTCACATACTTTTTCTTGCAACACAGGCAGGGTTATGATCAAGTCCTCTTCTTTGTGCTCTAAGAAGAATGTGCTCCTCTTCTTATGTCTCCATCCTCCATCTTTTCTTTTTCTTCCAGGGTGTGATTGATTACATCTTCTTCTCTAAGACTCATATGAGTGTGTTGGGACTGCTGGGGCCATTGGAGAGTCAGTGGTTAGTGGACAACTGCATCACTGGCTGCCCTCACCCACACATCCCCTCTGACCACTTCTCCCTCCTCGCCCAACTGGAGTACCAACCTCCACTACTCCCCCTCAATGGGTTGCACTTGGCCATTCACAGGTAGTGCAGTCCCCCAATAACAATTCCCTCCCCAAACCTTCTAGTAATGGACAGTTCTCCGAGTTCCCTAAAAAACTCAACCCAAACACCAAGGAGTGAGGTGTTCTCACATTTTATTCCTTTTTTAACCTTTGCACAGGATTGTATTAGTACATTTTTCCAACTATTAAAAAAAGCTTGATACCAAATTTGGGTTGGGATTCCACATTTACTTTCAGTGACTGAATCTCCTCATGTCAGTATCTGTGGCTGAGTCAGATCTGAGAAGATGTACCAAACACTTAAACAGTGTTGGCGTGTATATGGCATAGTTAAGTAACGACGTTGGCATCCTGTCATAAAGCATAACATCAATTTAAAAAAAAGTTTTCTATTTTTGTCACTAAAATGTTTTATAGAACCTCTGTTATGTTTTACCAGTTGAAACTTCTCATAGAAGAAATCACATTTGTAAATGTATGAACAATCAAAAGACATTACTTGTGATATTAATGTATTTTATGTAATTGTAGCATCTGGTACAAGTTCTTCATCAGTCACCATTATTGGGGACTTTTTCAAATTGTGAAATGATGGTAGAGACATGTGCCTGAAATGGGACATAAGCACTCAGAGATATGGAAATTCTTCTATGTGCAGAGTCTGATATTATGCAAAAATGGTCTTTTGTAAAGCCCTAAATGGATACCATTAAAGAAGGATCCCGGCCCTACTGACATTACAACCAAACTCTGTGTTCAGTTTTTCCTTTTGTTATTTTTGCCATTTTTAACACTACTGTTATCCTGTGTGTACCCACCCACTTTTTCTGCTCACTTCTGAGAATGTCTCAACTGGGGATTAAAGCTAAAAAGGAAATAAAATCTCTAATAAAATGTTGAGGCTTATTGCAGCCTGACAATGTCCCAAATTATTTTTTAATGATCTTTAATTATTACAATTATTTAATATTTTCTGTGGCCAATGCATACTTGAGCATTTTTTTCAACCAAATTGATGGAGGTTATTTTTTTTGGACTGATTTTAATTAAACTCAAACTCTGGACTAAATGAGCTCATATTCAGTACTTTAGATGAAGTTGCAATATATGTATTATTTTGCTTTTTAATATGCAAGCATACAAGTAACCTGGCTTGTTATTTGCAACATAAAGCCAACTGCCAAAATAATTAAAAAAATATTTTCGGATTGCTGATTGCATGTTCTGAACAAAGACCTGATTGTTTGCGATTGTGCAGTGCTAAATATGTTACATGTATTTTCATCTTTTTTTATCATTATTTTTTCGTTATTGTACTTTGTGAAAATGGGTATTCACTTAGGCTCCAGACTTTTGACTGATACTACATATCCACATGGAGATCTACACAACACAGCTTCTCCAGGATAGACATATATGATACACAACCCAGCTGGTTTGGTGGTCTCAGGATTTAGGATCTGCTTTTTGGAGATGATGTGGTCCTATTGGCTTCCTTGAACCATAACCTCTCACTGGACCAGTTTGCAGCTGAGTGTGAAGCGCCCGGTTTGAGATTCAGCTCCTCCAAATCTGAGACCATGGTACTCTGTCGGGGAAAAGGTGGAGTGCTCTCTCAAGGTTGGGAAACTATCTCAGGGTCTTGTTCAGGAGTGAGGGTAAGAAAGAGCAGGAGATTGACCAGCAGATTGGTGTGGCATCTACAGTGATGATGACTCTGATGTTTTGGTGAAGAGAGAGTTTGACCAGAAGACGAGGCTCTCGGTTTTACTGATCAGTTTACGTTCCAACCTTCACCTGTGGTCATGATTTTTGGATAGTGAATGAAAGAATAAGATTGGGGATATGAGCAGCTGAAACAAGCGTGTAGGGTGTCTGGGCTTCTCCTTAGAGCAAGGATGAGGAGTTCGGACGTCCGGGAACGACTCTGAGTAGAGATGCTGCTCATCCCAAGTCGAGATGAGCCAGTTGCGGTGGTTTGGGCGTCTGGTTAGGATGGTCTACCTGGTGAGGTGTCCAAGACATGTTCAACTGGGAGGAGACCCTGGCAAAGACCCAGTACTGGCCTTGGCATCCTCCCATATGAGCTACAAGAGGGGGAAAGGTAGGTCTGAGCTTCTTTGCTTAGGTTTCTGCGACCCGGACACAGGTAAGCTGAAGATGATAGATGGATGGATGGAAGGACAACCCAGCCTCCCAAGTATTGACATACAATAATTGAAGCAGCTGTAACAAACAGTAAGGCTTGTCACTGTATGACAGTAAGGTCACTGTCTTGAAATGAACTTATTTTCAACTCAATACTTAGAAGGTTTGCTTAATATAATTTACTGTAATCGAAGAAAAAAGAGGTACAAAACTGGACCATTCAGCATTACAAGACTGGACCAAGAAGGGAACACTCCCCCTGAAAGAAGAAGCAAAACTGCAATTTTTTTTTGTGATCACATTTTTACGCTATTTTTATAAACGTGAGACAAATTCAGCATTAAAAATGTTGGTTCTTACTTTTACTCAGAAAATGCTTATAACTGAATCTTTTCAAGGATATTCGACAACACATTGATCAAGACTTGTACTAAAGCCAAGTGAAACTGCTGAGTCTTTCACAACATTGTTTCTGATTACATATTGTAGTTGCCTTCAGTAAAAAGGGGTGAATGACTATAAGACAGAACTCTTAAATACTTTGGTGGCTTCTGATAAATTTAGAAGCCCTAGAAGTAAGGAGACGGACTGAGAAATGGGACAGAAGCATAGTGGAGAAGGGATGGTGTTGGGTGTAAACTGCCATGAGGAACAGAAGATACAGATGGGAAGTTGTAGGACATTGAAATAGAAGAAGGATCTTCAAGAACTGTCCTCTTAAACAATAGTTATTTCATAAGCATTATTTTCGTCCCTTGTTTACCCTGAAAGATGCTAAAACTCTGGCCTAGGCTTTCATATTGCCCCACTGTCTTTACACTACTGATAGAGGTGGGTAATCCAGGTCCAGAAAGTAAAAATCCATCCCAGGATTTTGCTCCAACTTCATGTGTGTCTGCTACAGCATATCTGCAGCGGAACCAACAAGGCAGTTGAAAAAAAAATCCTGGGGTGGATTTTTACTTTCTGGACCTGGATTTCGCACCTCTACTACTGAAATTTCATTTTCATTGGCTTCCCACAAAACCTTGTGCTCACTTAGACATACTAATAAATTGGCTTATATCACTGCAGATGCACTGTGTATGTATCAAATCTAACACAAAGACTGGCACCCTATTTAACCAATCTCCCGCACTCCTACTCTTGTGCAAACACACTTCCTTCAAATCAAGTCATACATCTAAAGTTAGAATATCATGTTATTTACCAAAAAGTATTGCATCAGTACAGTGTGGCATGGAGACAGCTGGCACTGTTGAGATGTTACTGAAGCCCAGGTTGCTCTGATAGTGACATTCATCTCGTCTGTATTGCTGGTTGTTTACATAGTCTAACCAATAGGTGAGTCACAGACGACCGGGAAATATTTGACGTGCTGAATATCTGATCCAGTCCCAGACTGTGAGTCAAGAGCAGTAAGTACCTACAACCAATGGGATTGCGTAGAGAGAGAACCATGTGACCGTTGATGCAATCTCTCTGTTATTGTTATTGTTATTGTGACTGCACTGCAGAAATAATGCGATTGATTATATCTATGATCAATGTAATGGACAGATGAAATCACACTGACGACAGGTGGGACTATCTTGTGTTTGAACTGAAGAGACACTGCTGGCCTTTATCCATCTTTTTGTCCATATTCTTTCCTTTTTCTTCTTTCTTTTGTCACTGCAAATCGGCGCAGTAACGATTTGTATTACTTGTTTCTTTATTTTGGAAAAAAGCATATCTCCTGCATGGCATCTCTAGTTCTTACTCATGACAAAACATGTTTTTGGAGACAGTCTGTGATTTCCCAAGATGAAACATTGTGTATTTCATGACCACGTGTCGCCAACCAGTCATGCAGTGTGAAAGCCACAACGACTGACGTCTCAAAAAGTTGTGTAGTGTGAACCTGGCATTAGTAATATCAAACAGCTTTCAGAAGACAACAGTGATTGACTGAAGAGAAAAACATTAACGTTATTATAACAGAACATTATTCAGGATGTAGGAATAGAGCTGGCAGAAACTACCACAAAATAAAAACATGAGCATAAGCTCACCAGCAGATGGAAATGATATAGTTTAATACAGTATATATGTATGAAGTGTATGTATGGAGCTCCTCTACAATGAGTCTTATTCATTTTTATTTTGTGTGTACTTACATACTGTTAATGGCTTTGTGTATGGAAAGGATCTCGCATAAAACACGTTCTATGGTTTGTAAATTTGTTGTTTTGTATGAATGTTCATGAGCTCAAAGGTTATTTTTGTAAATGTAATATAATTAGTTCTGATATCTTTATGTAAGGCAGTTCTGCTGCATGATTAATTTGTATATACATGCAAAAATGCCACAAAACTCACAAAAAAAAACATGTAATACAGGGCCGGCGCTCTGCATACACAGATCACTCGCACCACGATTTTACAGGGGCACCACACATCTTAGGAGGGCACAACACATCCCTTTTTTTTTTTTTGGTGCTTGAACATACATTTTATTATTATTATTAATTATTAATAAATATTGACAAATTATGATTTATTTTATTAATAATTTCTAGGTACTATTAATAATGTACTATTAAACATTATGAATAATACAATAACACAATATTAATCATTAATAAAATAATACATTATTACATATTATTAAATATTAATAACCTGTTAAAAGCATGTCGCATAAATTTATCACCCAATTATGTGGATCACCTTTTCAGTCAACTTCACTCCAGCTCATTATCATCAACATTACACTTATGTTTGGAATGTACGGTCAATAGACCTCATTTACACATAATTATATATCTTTTTTTTTTGTAAAAATAAGCAGAAATTTATTAATTTACAAATTTATTATTTTGACAGTAGTTAAACTTAGAGGTATGTAAATGGATTGATTATCACTGGTAGACACAGACACAGACTCAAATGTTAATGTTAATGAATTTTAATATGAAACCATCCACCCATAAATCCATTATCACACCCGCTTAATCCTTATCAGGGTTGCAGTTAGTCCCCTACCCCCTCACTGGGTGCAGGGCAGGGCATTACACTATTCAACTAAGCCCAGGACAGGGCGCCAGTCCATCGCTGGATGCACACACACACACACACACACACACATTGACAATTCAGAGTAACCAATTCACCTGATCTCCATTTTTTTGGACTATGGGAGGAAACCGGAGACACCGGAGGAAACACACAGACACGGGGAGAACATGGAAACTCTACTCAGATGGGGACTCGAACCCAAGACCTCAGCGCTGAGAGGTGAACGTGCTAACCACTAAGGCACCATACCGCCCCTTAATATGAAACGTCTGATATTAAAATATGACTAGCTGAAATATCCAGACTGTTTAAGAGGGTGACAGCGGCAATGACCAATCACACGTTACCAAGAAACAGCAGAGCCAATCAGTGAGCTTGTGGGCAGCCTAAAGGTTTCAGATTCTGCTGGGTCCTAATGCTTGCCCGTCTACATTTAATATAGCGTAACATCTCACTCAAGCTAACCGGACAGAGTAGGGGGAGGGCGAGACTAGTTTTTGAACGAAACGTTTCTCGAACTTTGACATAAGCTCAAGTAAAACAAAATCCCCTACTTTAGTGAAATAACGCCCAGACAGTTTTTTTAAGTCTCAAAAAGAGGACATGTCAGGGTAAAAGCTTCTTAGCCTCCCAGCTAACAATATTTGGTTAGTTGAATGTTTTTTGTATGTTACAAATGTTTGTTGTTTCTGTCAAGTTTTTTAGATATTTTTAGAACGTTTTTATTTAGCATCTATTAAAAAAATAACTTTTTTTTGTAGCGTTGCTGCAACATTATGACGTCACCTACAGTACTGTAAAATACTGGCCACACGTACAAGGAAAAACTCCTTTCAAACCATAAATAATACACAATAAACAGATTATTTAGAAGAGTAATATAAAGTAAACAATGACCTGACTTACCTCAGGAGTCTGAATGCCCTCCTGCTCAAATGATTAACGGGCGACTCGTCTTTCTTTCCCGCTCAAATTATTTGACTTCATGATTTTCACAACCAATAAAAACGATTCGCTGATGTTATTTGAAACGATGTTATAACGTTATTCTTTGTCTAACTGCGAAAATTTTGTGAGAAATGTTACCAAAACGTTGGACAATTATTACATAAACGTATCCTGAACGTTCCAGGAACATTTTTTCTGAATGGTTACAGGATAACTTTATTGTAACCTTTTCTAAACGTTGCTGAACGTTCATAAAACATTTTGTGTTAGATGGACTACATTGTAGCTAATGTTTGCGCGGTCAGTATTGAAATGATATTAGCATAAGTCACTATGCCACTGAGCAATATCGCTTAAATGCCAAATGATTCAAAATGATCCATTTACAATCAATTTACAGTAATTGTGTTATGTTTACTTGAATGGTAGAGGGTTTCATTTTAAATAAAATCACAAGTTAACAGTTTAGATTCATTCTATTACAAATGCAGGCCTCATTGGCATGGAGGATGCCAGTGTTGTACATATTCTTCTTTAAAGCCTGCTTTTGAGCTGCTGTTTGCTGGAGGTGTTGCTCATTGTGTTGTTCTACTTCCCTCTACCCCAAAGGTCAGACAACAGGTCATAGTTTGCATGATTTTGGAAATGCGTATCATTCTCATACCAGCATATTTATCTTCTGCCACACTTCTGGAGACTGTGAGTCATCTTGTCTGTCACTATCGTGATATCTATAAATGATATGATGCCCTATATCAACGCAGTCTCACTTCAGGTTCACACCAAACACGCTGGAGCCCATTTAAACTAAACCATTTAAAGTTGGCCTCATATGACCGAGTTCTTCTTTTCACATTCTTTATCAAAGTTTAATCTTTGAGTATTAATAAAGCCAAAAAGAAGCAAGGGCAGCATCTATAGAGGTTGACTTTCTGTTTGTCAGAGCTAGGCTGTGTAAGTAGTGCACTGTCTGTGGCGGTGTTTTTGGAGAATGGCCACTGTGGCTGTGGTTAGTGGTGTTATGGGTCATTTGATACCTGTGAAACTGTTCCAACGGATTTTTTTGTTTGTTTTTTGTGTGTCCTTGTTCATACAACTAGACTAAATTGAGCTCACAGGTGTATTTGTTTTTCAGCCTTATGTGTCAGAGATTAAAGTCATAATAACTTTTGCATTGAGTGCTTAGTATGAGGCCTCTGTTTTTCATAAAGTAAATCTAAACACTTAGTTTTTGATAAACTGTACATTTGAGCAAATGCTATTCAAATAAGAAGTAATGCAATTACTGTAAAGTGATACAAATTTGAGTCATTTGAATCATGCAATATTGCACAATGGTGTACCCACTTCTGTACACTGTATGCCACTGTTAGGTTATAAACCCCATAAAACCAATGTTTTCTTTTATTTAGAAACATTTGCCGAATCCTAAATTAGATTAGATGATTAGATTAGATTCAACTTTATTGTCATTGTGCAGAGTACAGGAACAAAGCAGATTAAATGCAGTTAGCATCTAACCAGAGTGCAATGTACAGTGTTATTTATATGCCGTAAAGTGCAGTAGGTAATCATTGAGATAGTACAGTGAGTTGCATAAATTTGAATGTGTTTGCAAGTAAATAATATATACATTAAACATTATTAAGAGAGTATGTACATATGTGAGCAGTGGTGGACAGTAACAAAGTACATTTACTTGAGTATTTTTACTTTACTTGAATATTTATGTTTTGGTGAACTTATGTCTTTCACTCCACTACATTTCAAAGAAAATATTGTACTTTCGACTCCACTACATTTTTAGGAAGCTTGCCATTACTCGTTCCTTTTGGTTCAGCATTAGGGTTGACCAGGAGACTCGTTTCAGACAAGTATCCAGTAAGGAAAAAGCATTGTTGACGAGTAACGAGCACGATACGAGTATAACTCGTCAATATTCATGCTCGTGCCGAAAGAAAATCCTCATTGGGTAACTGACTGTCTTCAGGATCCAGTCACACAGAGTGGCCGCGCTTCCCTACACAGACTCTGCAGCCAAAGTTCTCTGCAGCCACTCTTGTGCACACACACACAGTCGGTTTGTATGATATTTAAAGTTACTTGGTGAACTGGTTTCGTAACGTACGCGGTGCATTTGACAAGACAGAGTTGAAAATGGCTCGTGTGACGTCGGTCACTGCCTCCACTCTGGTCTGTTTTTTTTTTTTTACCGTCTGCTGTCTCTTAGTTTGGCTGGTGACATAAAGTCTTTGCTTGTACTGAACGCGATGCTTTTGAGAAGAATGCAGCGAACAAGGCTGACATATAAACAGTACATAGAGCAACTTCTGATCAATCCATATCAATTTCAGACTTAAAATAATGTACAGATTTAAGCCCCACTCAACTTCCGGTTAAACCACACCTAATTCCGGTTTAGGCCCCACCCACTCCGAGTACAGATAAGGATACAGATAATTTAGATGGTTGCACAGATACAGATACAGATGGTGGTGTACTCGCTCATCCCTACTGAAGTTTACAGGTGGTGTAGACTTTTTGTTGCAGAGTGGTTCTATATGTCAATACATCATCAGATGGTTTCAGCAAGTTACAAGGTTCTGTAAAAGCACTCAAAATAATACAGCAATGTACTGATATTAGAACATATAATTTGCACTTTTGAATACTTGAGTATTTTTAAATGCATGAACTTTTGAATACTTTAACTTGAGTAAACTTTTGACTGAGCAACTTTTACTTGTAGTTGAGTAAATTTTGACTACGAGTATCAATACTTTTACTTAAGTTCTAGAGTTGAGTACAGTACTTTGTCCACCACTGTATCTGAGGTAGCAGATATAAAGTATATGAACATTGTAGAGCTGCCAGGATGCAGTTAAGTGACAGTGCAATAATATAGTATGTATATGTGAGATAGCAGATAAGAACACTAACATGAACCAATCAGATGTGCAAGGATGCCGTTAAGTGGCACTGCAGTGATAAAGTTTCCAAAGCTTGCTGTGGTCTGTTCACCCAGAGCTGGAGTTTGAGACACTGAGAGTGATGCAGTCAACACCAGCACATCATTTAAGAATTTCCCTACATCCCCCACTACAATAACTCCTCTTCAGTTTGTAGAACAGCCCTCTGCATCACTTCTCTGGGAGTGGATGCTCATATGAATTTGTTCATAGTTGTGACATCACTAGTCAAAATGAGCTATATTGGAAACTTAGTTTCCGTGTACAAACTATATGGACGACTATTTGCAGTGTTGGCAGATCACATGAAGCACTGGCTTTGTTATAAAAGGTTTTTATTGTGTGTAACATCTCAAAGAAAACTTTCATCAAAATGAGCTTAATCAAATCTCAGCTTATGGTTATGATTAGAAAGAAAGACTATGTGTTAATAAGGACATGACTCCATGGTTTTCATGAAGATGTCCAGCTGCTGTGGCTGTGGTAAGGTGTGCCGGTTGGGACTGGAGACTATGTGCTTTTCCTGCATCAGGGAAGAGATGATATATATATAAGTATAGCAGAACAATCAAAATATAACATTTTACTATTAATGAGTAGAAGATATTGTGTGATTTGTCTGTGATTAAAGTGCCATTGTTTACCTTTTCTGCATGGCTTTTACAATTATCTTTTTGATCCACTCAGCGTCAGGGTCCACACACACTGTTTGGTTGTTCTTCAAGGTGAGCCTGAAGAAATGAGATAATATTAACCCACAACCACTTGAGGCTTTCACATTTGTTCAGTTGTTGTATTACTACGACGGTCTGACCTGGTTCTGTTTGGCTATGGCTACAGTTTTTAAATTTAGACTAGTTTTGCAAATGTATCTTCTGTATAAACATTAAATGACTCATGTTTTACGATGATGCTCGACTTTGACCCAAAAGTGAATGACAGGAGCCCTACTAAACTCAAGCTGTTCATTTTAGAGCATATTATTCAGTGACTATTATGGAAATGTGTTCTATTTTACCAAAGTAAACATAGGGTCTAAAGCAGGGATGTCACACTCCAGTCCTGGAGGGCCAGATTTCAGCAGTTTGCTGATCTTCTTGTTCAACTCAGCAGGTAATTAGCTGGCTTAATTGTAGTGTCAGAGCAGAGATATCGTCAAATTGTGATGGACCACTCCAAGACTAGAGTGTGGCACTCCTAGCCTAAACTTTCCCTTTATTTTATGTTTCCAAAAGCAAACCAAATACATACTCACAGGATTTCAGTATTGCGGCAGTGGGCACCAGAAGGCACAATCTCAATCCTTGAGAAGCCCCGGACTTGTTGATTGGTAGTGGTCAAACAGCGACACCTTTGGCCAGTGACTAAGCCATCCATGGGGAAGGCTAGAGGATTAGAGAGATGCTACTGGTTACAATAAATAACTATTATAGGAACATTTCCTCTCCATCCTGCTGATGAAGAATTTAACCCAAAACATGAAATGACACGACAACATCCTTCTAACCTAGTTTCATGCTTGTGGTGCATTCAGTTGTTATGGTTTTAGATTGTCTAATATCATAATATTATACAAATATCATCTTGCTCATTTAGGTAAAATGGTACATGGACATAAAAAAGTATTGCATGATGTGCCAGAATACAGTACCAAGTTCTAGATGGTCACTGATAGGACATTTACATCTATTTGATCTAGTTAGGAAGTCCTTTTGTGTATTTTTAACCTTTGAACACGGAAAAAGCCATTAAGATGCTTCATACACACCAAGACCACTACAGTTCATCTTAAAAATAAAGATTCCTACAGTTTTAGGCGATAAAACTAACTATAGACTAATCATTTGAAAGGTTCACTGGCATCACTCCAAAGAACCTTTATTGTAAAATAAAATAGTCTCTTACCCATTAGGGTGGCAAAGCAGCAGATGGCAGTGGCAGCCAGGAGCAGACGTGCACTGAGTGGCATGGTGGTGTTGTAGGATCAGAGATGGCAGTGGAGCTGGTATGGGCTGAGGTGCAAAGAGTTGGCTATTTAAGGATGCTCAGAAAGGGAAGTAATGGAAATAACATAATTTATGCTGATGCTAGATGAAAGGCTCATTAGCCAATGGTGAAGGAGAAAGGGTGGGTGGATATACATATATACAGGAAAATGTTATGTCCCTTTGTAGTCATACTGTATTTCAAGGCACACTTATCATAATGTATATCAAAGGCACAGTTTCTACTCTTTCTGTTTATTTCAGAATATTCCCCCTGGGGGTGGCTTTAGCAACCCAGAGGAAAAAAAACTTCCTCTGGGTTAAAAAAAAAAAAACAGAGATTCTCCTCAAATTCCTTAAGGGAAATAACATGAAACCAGAAAGAGATCAGAAAGGAAGACTCTTAGTCCTGACTGAGAGATTTTTTCTAGTAAAAATGAATGTTTATATATATATATATATATATATATATATATATATATATATATATATATATATATATATATATATATATATAATAATTATTATTATTATTATTATTATTATTATTAGATTTTTTATACAATTATAATTGTAAAATATAATATTTTATAAGAAAAATTGTTAGAATTAATGTAAAAAATGTGACCCTGCCAGGGAAAATCAGGTCAAAGTTATTCTTTTATTTCAAAATTTTTTTTTTTCAAAACAACTTTTTTGTGAATTTAAGTTTTGTTTTTGATCAAAATATGTACTACGATAAATATCTGAGATTGTTGTCTTTCATTTACAGCAATAATACTGAGTGGCTAAGTTTTGTCGCTAATGTGAGTGACACAATATTGACACGATACCTCAATAAGTTGCCCAGTGACTTTGGCCTGGTTTTCCCTGGCGGGGTCACAAATGTTTGACTCACAAACTGAGAATATGTAGAGTTTAAGTGAAGTATTTTATGTTGTCCTGGGACCAAAATGTTGCCTGTTCACTCTCCTAAACCAGCAGGACATGCCTGAAGTGTATTTGAGATAAGCACCTATCCTCAAACTGCTCCCCGGGTGCCGTGGCTGATGGGGCGGCGACCCACTGCATGATTTCTAGCCAGTTTGTTTTTTGGCTCTACAGCTATGTTCATAATCAAGTGTGTAAACAATATGGAATTATTGAAAACACCTGGATTATGCTGTCGACCACTGATGAGAATGTCTTGTGTACTGGGGTTTTTGCCGGTGCTGGTAGACCAACCATAGACCTGCAAATTCAGCTACTTCCTTCACACAACGTCACTGTGCTGTCACTCCGTTTTTTCAATCATTAACATCTACTTTGTATCCCATTTTCCACACATCAAATCAGACATTCACTGCCCTGCACCACCATGAAGGTACTACCACCTTAAACAGGCATTTTGGCAACGTTCACATTCTTCTTCTTCTTCTTTTGTCGCTAGCTTGCAGCTGGACGGGGTTGCCCTCGGAGCCCGTATGATGGATTTCGGAGTTTGTTTAGCAGTTGTTTCCATGCTTGTTGATTCTTTTCTAGATCTCTTGCTTCATCGAGGTTGAGTCGCCGATTTTTTAAGTTGATTTTGATCTATTTAATCCAGATTTTCTTGGGCGCTGTTCTTTGGACCTTCCACCATGCAGGTCGTATTGTAAAGAGCAGTCTGTGTGGATGGCGGTTATTGTTCATTCTACATACGTGACCAAACCATCGCATTTGCCGTTTCTGTATCAACTCCTCGATGGTCGACTGATGTTCGCATCGGTTACGTATCACGTCGTTTCTGATATGATCATTACGCGAGATTTGGTGGAGGCATCGCATTTGAAAGACTTCTAGTTTGTTTAATGCTGGCTTAAGTATTGTCCAAGTTGATTTCTGTTGTGGACGGTTCTGTCTTTTTGTGAATTTGCGACCCGACATATTTGAATTCTGGAACTTGTTCATTTTGGATGCCATTGTTCACATTACAGGCCACATTGCTCAAATCCATTTTTTTGTGCTCAGATCAGATTTAACTATGTTGACGGTTCACATTCACAAATGTAAGTGAGCTGTATCTGTAATGTGAACAAATCTGTCCCTGAAACGGCTCGCACGCGCACATTGATACGTGTGTACACGTCACCTTCGTCATCAACAACAAAACGCTGCAGGGTTACCAGGTTTGCAAAATAGAGTTGCCAGTTGGTGGTTTGCAGTGTTTTTGCACCAAATAAAAGAAGAAATTGATGAAAAAGTAAGATTTGAAGAAGATTTACATTTTAAAGTTCACATAAATGTGTCACTTTAGATTTTGGGCTAGTTTCCGTTTCTATAGTGTGACTTTCTGTTACAAAATCGACAGGGGATTTGGGGAATCTGGCAACCCTGTATTAGTGAGACTGAAAGTAAAACTGGTAAAACAGACGTGTTAGTAGCTGATGTGTGATGGTGTTTAGCTCAGGAGGACAGTAAACAAGTGCTGGACTGTACATGATCAGGTGAAGAAGGTGAATAAATGCCAGCTGGCTGCTTTTACTGTTTTTACAGCTACGTGAGTAAACAAGAGAAGCTAACTGGCTCACCCACTACGCGCATGCGTACAAGCAAAAAGACATGAAATCTGATCTGACCGTCACATTCAAGTCACATGTCCACAGATCTGATACGTATCTGATCTAGAACCACATATGAAAGTGACTCAAATCAAAAAGTGAGATTTGACGTCCACACAGCCTGAAAAGATCAGATCTGAGTCACTTCAGCCTGATAATGTGAACACAGCCTTTGTCAGTGGAGTTTAAATTGTATATAGAAATACTGAGAAAAATTAACTCTAATCAAAAAAATCAGACTCCCAAACTAAGAATGTCAAGTTTAATTGCAATTGCATTTTATATTGAGTCAATGCAATTATTGCCAGTATAACTTCATATAGGCGGCAGGATAAGTGTTCTGTGATGTATTAGCTTCTAATGGAAATCTTTGACAGTGGAGAATATTTCCTGCTAATTTATTTCAGTGCTCCTCTGACTGGTTTATACCATCTCTGCCTTACAACAACAAATCTAAGAGGCTGCACTCTGCTGATAAGTTTCCATCCGCAGATGTGGGCTAGCGAAACGTTTTCACCAGTTGTGGTTTGGAGGAGTGTTTTATCGATGTGAACTAACTTTCAGGGG
Organism: Crenuchus spilurus; assembly: GCA_036984385.1. Lineage (NCBI taxonomy): Eukaryota > Metazoa > Chordata > Actinopteri > Characiformes > Crenuchidae > Crenuchus > Crenuchus spilurus. Next base: position 35,420 of record BRDA01008389.1, on the reverse strand, counting down.
ACAACAGGCTTTACATGCTCTTGTTTCTTGTCTTGTATCTAGGCTGGTTTCCTGTCGCAGGTTTCTTTATAACATCACACAGCAGCAGAAGTTTGGAAGTCTGCTTCACACTTTCAGAAGCGTGTTGTTTGACATTCAGAAATCAAGGCCAGTAATGTGTTTATGCTACGCTCTTAAAAGAGATGGTTCTTCAAGGGTTCTTTAGTAAGGAGAATGGTTCTATACTTGAACAGGGGGTTGTTTGCATGATGAAAGGGTTCTTCACATTGTTGACGAATGTGCTGTAGGTTCTATCTAGACGCCTTTTGAAAATGGTCTTATATAGCATCAAAAATGGTTCCTCCAAGCTTGACATCATAATTACAGCAGAGCCCTTTTTGGTTCTGTATAGAACCATTTACAACACATCAATCTGAAGAACCCTTTCACCGTGGAAAGAATCCTTCATCCACACAGAGGATTCTTTGAATGTTCATGGTTAAAGAACCTTTTCTTTACTAAAGAACCCTTGAAGGACCATCTTTTTAAAGAGTGAACACACAGTGCTACAAATGCAGTTATTTTATTTGCTTGATAAAGATTTAACATCACATAAGAGATTATTCAGTTCATCCTCTTTCTGGCAGACAGTGATGGGGAGAATAAGGAACAGAAACTGCTAACTGCAGTGCTAGGCATTCCAGTCTATATTTAAGCCATATTTTAGCATTAAGACCGGTGGCCTTTTTTACTGATTAGATATTTTGTTTAGGTCTTTTCTTTAAATTAAGAAGTGTAATATCACTAATATGCAGACACAAGGTGTCTCAAAGTTCAATAGTCTGGGTTTTAAAACCTCAATGACACCATGACCTACTGATCAAAGTGTATGATAAAAATCACTCAGCACTGAACTAGAGGACGGTATCAGCAGTATCTAAACACTGCTGTACCATGTCAGGTATGAACACCATACAACAGTTCAGCAGAGCAGCTCTATATACCTGGGCGTCAGTAATTATTTAAGATAGGATGTAATTGCAAACAGGTGGGATTTTAATTTAATTCAAAATCCACCGAGTGGCTCAGCCGGCTAAGACGCTGACACTATGACCAGAGGATCATGAGTTCGAATCCCGGTCATGCTGTTTGCCATCAACAGCCGGGGCGCAAGAGAGCAAAAATTTGGCTGGGCGGGTAGATGGCGCTTTCTCCCTCCCTATCACTTTCACATTGCAATGTCTGCTGGCTCAGGCGTCTACTGATTGATCCAGCTTTCTCCCCAATGTGGTAGTAGCCAATTATCCCATCCCATCCACTAGGGGGCTCTCCACATCACTTGCACTGTCCCTGACTCTAGGAGGGTGAAGACATGCACACGCCTCCTCCGTTATGTGTAATACAGCCACCACCTCTTTTCAAACTACCGCTGATACACTGTCATTGGGGAGCCAAAGTGCTCAGAGGAAAGCTCAGGATTCCCAGCTCTGAATGGACCAATCAGTAGACATCTGAGCCAGCGGACATTGCAATGTGAGAGTGATAGAAAGAGAGAGTGCGCCATCTACTGCCCAGAGAGAGCACTGCCAATTATTGCTCTCTTGGGCCCCGGCTGTGTAGGTTTAGAGGAGTGTGTGTGTATTTCACGGGTTAAAGTTCTCCGTCAGCACAACGGATTTCTGTCATTTGAATTTTTGGGGGAAAAAAATCTGTCAAATCATTTGTGTTTTGGGGCCGAAAATGTGATACTCTCACTTTTCACTCCGTCTGCTCTGTTTACTGCTTTCCTCGAGCCACGAGGCTTCGTGTCATTCGTGGGAAGCCTTGGGAGAGCAGGTAATCTTACTGCTTATGTTTTTGCGATAGTGAATCTGATAAAAACAAATTCAGCGTTTAGCAGCTTTAGTTGGTCGTTTAAAAAGTCATTTGATGAATAATGCTTTGGCTGGTAACTTTTGAAAGCGACGAGATGTCATGAAAGGTGAACACGGACCGCTTTACAGATGGGAGGGGTTTAGGGACGCAAAACCAAATGATCTTTAAGCTAGCATTATAACGCGATGTTAGCATGGACGTGCTGTTTGTAGAGGAAGGTGCAGATGTCGGAAACATCGACAGAAGCATAAAAAACAAATGGAGATGGGCGTGGAATGTGTACCTCTTCAGCCACTGTTCCTGCTAGAGCCTCCACCTTTAAATCCACGGCTGCCAAAATGTCCACCTCTACACTCACTACTCATGCCAGGGCCTCCACCTCTACAGCCTCTGCTCTGCAGTTGTGTCTGGCTCCACTGCGAAAGAGTCTAGCAAATTAGCAGGCATCTCAGGGAAAAGTGTGCATCTGGTGAGACCATTCTTGAAGCTTTTGGGTTCACTGCTAAAAAGTAAAAGTGCTACAGAAACGTTTGTTTTATATGCACTTTATCACCTCTATTCGTGTTCCTTTGGTGTTCTTTCATTGCTATTGAACTTTTTTTTTGTTATTTAACAGTTTGAAGTGCTGTTTTAGAGAGCTTCATACCTTTTAAAACTCACCAGGATGCACTAAATTTGACTTGATCTTTTAGTAATTTTCTGGAGGAGGACCCCCCAGATCCCCCAGAGTCAAAATACCTCCATTATATAACCATTTATGTACCTTTGTTGCTCAGGTGTTGCATTTTGTCACTTTATAGATCTTCTCTCCAGGCTGTTTAGATTAATATACTTTATAAATGTGTTTATTGTACAGAATTAGGCAAAACAGTGTGTGTCCCAACTACACCACATTTTCAGGAATTGCTGGCATTGTCTTTTGCCAGGAAAAAATTTCAGTCAAATGAAAATGTCTTGCTTTAACCCATGGTGTATTTGTGTTATTACATGTCATATACTAATTTGTGGACAGCCATGACCTAAAATTGCTGTTGCTTGGAAAACCATAAACTAGCATAGCTGGTCAACCACATAGAAATAAGGGGTTGCCACATTCTATATTTGCACATATATTCATGATGGGAAAAATGACTGAAACTACTACATATATACACTACTGGTCAAAGGTTTTAGAACATCCCCATTTTTATTATTGCTAATGATTGAGTTTAATGTCTCATTGACTCTTAAATGAAAGTATAAGAGTTAAATAAGAGCTCAGAATCAGTTTATAGACCAAAATGTGTCTAAACTTTGGACACAAAGCGGCACCTTTGTCAGATATAACAGCTGAACACACTCGTGACATTCTTTCTACAACAGACATCAAACATTCTTCAGACAGTTATTCACTAATCTGCTGCAGAACGTCACATAAATGTTGGCTCTTGTAGGTTTGCTTTGCTTTTCACTTCATCCCAAATCAGCTGGATGGGGTTTAAGCAGTGGCGATTGCTCTAAGACTGCAAGGGAAGCTCAGTTTCCCCTAAAATGTCCAAAAATAGGTGATCAATAATATACTGTTGTGTGTACATGTCATTGACTAAATATGCGCTACAACACGCTCAACTTTTGTTCAGAATCAGCTTCTTATCACTGGAAACGACGCGGCTTTCCTCTCACTCATTCCCGCAGCTTCACAGTGCTTTAAACAGGGTGGACGCCCAGCGTCCACAGACTTCAATGGCAAAGCAAAGCGTGCAGTGAAATGAGACGAGTCATTGGATAAACGGTGGGCTTTGTCCCGCCCATCGGACGCTCAGCGTCTCTGGGGGTCTATGGGGCAGTGGGCTGGCCTCAGCTGGCCCGGACGCTCAGCTTCTGCATGATGATTGGATGATCTGTCTGAAGCTGAATCCCTTTTTGATTGACAGCGAAATGAGCGAATCAGCGATCTTTTTGTGTAAACATCCATGGGAGCATTTTTTACATTTTCATTCTGTTCTGAGTTGAACCGAAGACTTTCCTAATCCTCTTACCGGCATTTTCTTTGTTAAAAACGACTAGCGACAAATCAGGCTTCTATTTCTGGTGTTTTTTTGTAGATGCTTGTGTTTGGAGACTGACTTCTATCACTCCTTCTGACTTCTATCAAAGTTTCTGGGCAGCGGGTGCTGCTGAGCCTCTCCACAGTCACAAAGCACTCACAGGCAGACACACTTCACACTAGCCTTGCACCAGTCCCAGCTAGCGAGCTAGCAGGTGTAAAGAGCTTCTCCTGTTTAAAGCGGCTCAAGTCTTACACCCGTAACACCACGAGCCAAGGCCGTTTAAGCAGCCTAGCTCTGCTGGCCTTAGAGAGGACACTAGTCAAGTCCCTGGAAAAGACGCCTTGTTGGTACGACAGGATCACAGATCATTTTCTTGAAAAGGAATGGAGGGTAGAATTTACTCTTGTCTTACTTTTACATTTTTTACGAGGGTACCTACAAATGTGTTTTTCTAGCGACTAAGCGAGTAAAGCGACAGTTAGTTTT
>BRDA01008389.1:0-31040 GCA_036984385.1 Crenuchus spilurus | reverse complement strand
ATTGAGCTTCCCCTCCTTGAAAGACCAGCATTCGCCACTAATATATATATATATATATATATATATATATATATATATATATAATTTTAAAGCTTTAACAATAACATTTATGTCATTTAATTAAGTATAGTGCACCAGTATTTCACTGTCAAGGGCCAGAAAATACCGCACAAAGTTAGGAATACATATCAGTGTGTGTAGGAATGGAGAGAAGAGGAAGAGTGGTTATAATACACTAAGAATTCACTGTGTCCTGATTTCATAGTTGAGTAAATAAAGAGGACTATAACCTTCAACTCAACCTTCACTGTTCTTGAATGGATGTTAAGCTGTGTGGTGCAGAAAGCAAAGTTGTCAGGTCATTTCTGTGCATGCATTAAAGAAAGCATCTACTCACATGAATTTGCATGAGTCTGTTTGTGTGTATTTCACATATAATTAGAGAAGAGGACTGCTACTTTTTATTCCAAAGGTTATTAGAAAATAAGGAATCCACAAGAAAAGTCCAGCCTGAATTCTGATCAGGTTTTCTGCAAACACAACAAAAACAAACAATCTGAAAATGGCTGAAATGTTTTCTGCATCCTTCTCCATTGTAATATTCCATTATTCATTTTCAAGGATAAGCTTTTGTTTACAGAAGCATTTCAGATAGACTTTAATCGTGAATGTTTTTTTTGAGTCAACTGGATGCAAGGACACAGGCCTTTCCTTGGAATCAAAGCCAAAACAACAAAATCTGGTTAAAGGAAAAAGCATTAAAGGACAGTGATGTTTAAGATTTTTTCAGTACAATATCAAACATTTTTAAAGGAAAAAATCTACTATAAACTTTAGAGACCAGACATATTTTTGTTTCTCTCAACTTTTTTGTTTCTTCACTCCTTTTTAACTGCAAAACAAAAGTGTTGCACATCTATGGAATCTGCAGAATCTGAACTACATCTATGGGACCAATTGCACACAGTACATTTCAAACAACAAAGAATGAAATGCTGTGAAGCACAATGTGCATTTCAAGTGTCCTCTCTGGAAAAAAAAACTGGAGCCAACATGTTTTTATTGTAAACAGAGACAATATATTATTATTATTAATAATAGAAAAGTCATCAAAGGTGATTTTTATAGGAGCTCATGGGTCATTTCCTCCAAATGCAGTCTGCCATTTGTTATCTGTATGTATTAGGCAGTAAAATGAGGATATATTACTGCTTCAGTTCCTTACTGTTTCATTGGGGCAGCTGGGGTGGTTAGCGATCCAGTCACGCCACTGTAAGGTTACCAGTTTGATCTCCTGGCAAGACATGACTGAAGTGCCCCTTAGGCACTGTGGATAAGGCTACCCACAACTTTGGGCACATGTGCTCACTAACCCCTTGTGTGTGTGAGTGTGTGTGTGTGTGTGTGTGTGTGTGTGTGTGTGTGTGTGTGTGTGTGTGTGTGTTCATGCTTCAGTGCACGGATGGGTTAAATTCAGAGGTCAAATTCCTTTGTGTGCAAGCACATTGGTCAATGATTGTGCACTTTCACTTTCTCATTAGCTGTTGCATCCCAAACAGTGACATCAGCAAAGTGAAAGATGAAAAGTCATCAACAAACCAAAGAACCAGACAAATGAATATCCAGTGAAAAAGAAGAGGTCCTACTTCTCAAGTGTTTGTATTTGGACTTTTTTTTCTTTTGTGATGGCACACAATGGAATTTGACCTCCACATTTAACCCATCTGTGCAGTGAAACACACACACTAGTGAAGACACACTAGTGCGGCTCTATCCATGGCTCCCGGGGAGCAGTTGTGGGTTAGGTGGCTTGCTCAAGGGCATTTCTGTCATGACCTGCTCAGGGATCAAACTGGTGACCTTCCGCTCACAAAACCCAGATCCCAAACCACCAGACCACGACTGCCCCAATAAGATCAAGGTGTGACTAAAATCTCATGAAAGGTCTCATGATATTTTTTTTTGCCTCAAACCGTCCCTCCTCCTTCCAACAAAATATTCATCCAACCATCCATCCATCCATCATCCTCCGCTTATCCATGTCCAGCTCATTGGGGTAACAACCCAAGCAAAGTAGACCGGGCATCCCTCTCTCTAGACACATCTTCTAGCTTATTTGGGAGGATTCCAAGGTGTTCCCAGGCCAGCTGAGATATATTTCCAGCGTGTCCTAGGTCTTCACTGGGCTCTCCTCCCAACTGGACATGCCCAGAACACCTCACCCTGAAGGCATCCAGAAGGCATCCTTACCAGGTGCCCAAACCACCTCAACTGGCTCCTCTCAACATGGAGGAGCAGCGGCTCTACTCCAAACCTTTCCCGGATGTCCGAACTCTTCGCACTGTCTATAAGGGAGAGCCGAGACACCCTACACATGTATCCCCAATGTCATTCTTTCAGTCATTACACAAAGCTCATAACTATAGGTGAGGCCTGGAACATTAACTGACTGGTAAACAGACAGCTTTGCCTTCTCGCTCAGCTCTCTCTTCACCAAAATATTTAGCTTGAAATTCTTTCTACTAAAAGTTTCACGCATTGGTAGAGAAGCCCTACTTTTCTGCCAAATCTCAAGAATCTAACATTTTTCCCAAAAAATTGGGACTTAACATTATTTAAGTAATATCTGTTAGTCAACCCATAAAGCTGTAAGACTTGTATCAACAACAAATGAAGCCACAGTGACAAATATCCAGTAACAAGAAAATACAGCCAAGTATTGTACATTAGCTTCACCAGTCAGTCATTTTCAGAGGTATATCAAGCCCAGCACATTACAGCAGCTCTTTGTGCGGCTCAAGGACAGGGACCTTGGTGTCGTTCTCTCATTTGTTCCCCCTTTTGAAATGCAAGACTCACTTCACAGAAGCTCTAATTAGTGAGGATGAAAGGCTGCATTAGCAATGTTAATGAAGTGTGCCTTTGGAAGTGCATCTCGTGAAAGGCTGCGTTCCTCCCTGAAGGGTTTACTCATAGGCCAGAGTGGATCCTTCACCAAACTTACAAGGGCTGGGAGACAAATCTCTACTTTTCCTTCCGCTCTCTCTCTCTTGCTCTCCTGCACACTCACACACATAGCTGTAGGTGGAGTTGAATAATCACCCTCAAAGGAAAGCGTCTACTCTGCATACTCAGAATGCATCCATTTCCAGAAATTATCATGTCCCAGATTTATCCAGAATCATCATGTTATTAAGAGGATTTGACATGAATGTGAATATTTCTTGAGAACATTAACAGCAGACTGTTTAGATGAGAAGCATGGGGGCTATAAATGACACACAGCACTGAGTATACTGAGTATTTAATCAAAAACACCAGACAATATGTAAATGTCAAGTAAACAGGGAGGAAAGAAACTAATTCTATTTACAGCACAGTAACCTTTCCCTGTTACCTGCTTTCAGAACGGTTCCCTGATATTGGGCAAGTCTTTATACTGTAAAAGAAGAGCCTCCAGTTCTCTAAGTTTACTCCAGAATTTCTTGTAAATGTAAACTGATGTGTGACACACTGGTGTTGGTGAGACAGGAGACAGGAGCAGAAATCAGAATCAGAATCGGAATCAAATTATTATCAGTGCACATGTACAAGTACAAGTACAGCGAAATTATCATCAGACAGAAGAAAACCAGTGAACACAATGGGGAAAGAGGGGAGGTGATAAAAAAATAGAAACCCCTCTCAAACCCCAGACTGTGCCCTTGGGAGCCCAGGAGGAAAAAAGAAAAGAAAGTCCAATAGATAATAACCAGTGAACACGTGAGAGACATGGACCAATGCTACTGCTACAAACAATGATGACAATGACTATTATGACATTTGGAGACTGTACAAGGGCAGTGATAAGACACAAACAAGGAAACAAACCTGTACAATGATGTGACATCACAGTGGGTGGAGACATGATGTAAAACACAGGGAAATGGACGAAACCCAGGCGGGAGTGTGACAAGATGCTTAGATTTTCCAGACTACAAAAGGTTCCTGACTTCATTCAGTTCATCATGAAGCCATTAACTTTGTAACATTATCATATATAAATATGGGGATATTATGAAGAAACATTATAAAATTTGCAAAATTTGACTCCCAATAAATAGATGTACATTACAGAGATCCACCCCCAAATTATTTCAGCAAAGTAACCATTAACCATTTTATTTTCTCAATATCTGGATGTTTAAAAATTGTACTCAGAAAACACATCCATAAAGTTTTTTTGGAAATGAAGATACAGTAGTGCTGTTGTTTGCATTATTTGACTTGAAAGTTCAGACTGTTCTACTGAACTGACTTTGCAATTATTGTGTCCGTTGTACATCTTTAAGTTACTGAAAGATTCCCTAAAGTCACAAGGGCTGCTTTCATATACTGCTGACTGGCATTTAATCTAATTCAGGTATTTCATGTTGTTTTCATGAGGTAGTTTCTGCAACTTCAGCACCATTCAGTATTGTAATATTTTGAGCTATTTTGGTAATTTTCCATTACTTCAATAATTGCTTTTCATCAGAGTGTTTGGTTGGACTCACTAATATTATTTCTCCAGATAACATGAATGTGGTTTATATTTAAGGTACACAATTGGACCTTAAGGACATTTACTTTGGAAAACTAAATTGCACATGTGCAGCATCCTTTTCCGGTAGTGTGCATTCAGTGTGCCCAGCCCTGGTCTTGGAGATCTACCTCCCTGGATATTTCAGAACCAAAACACCTGACTCTGATATTCAAATTACACTTCATTACCTGGTTCAGATATGGAACATCAAAGTTGGAGCTAAACTCTACAGGGTGGTTGATCTCCAGGACCAGGATTGGACACCTTTGTTGTGGATGACCTTCAAATAACTGCCAAAGAAGCCTCTTTCAAAATTCTGCCAATTTTAAATGTGTTGTAAGGTAGATAATGTTAAGAAAGTATAATATTCTGAACATGTTCAACATTTCAAAAGGGACATGCTATCAAACGTTCACATTTTCTGTTATTATACACATACCTGAGGGTGTCTGGAGTGCCTAAAAACAACTCATTCTTTTTTTGTGAGCAGGTCTAGGTCTGAAAATATGAACGTCATTCAGAACTGGAATCCTCTTATTGGGTAATATGGGTACTCATTAGAATTAACTCTCCCCATTCAGAATAGCTCCACCTACATTTTGAGAACTCTACCCCCTGGATCTTCTGTATAGAACATGCACATGTGTGATAACCACTTTGTTTTGTAATGAGTTCTACGAGAGGGTGAAGTTAGATTTCCCCATCTCTGCAGGATCCCTGGCTGACCACACTGAATGTTCAACTACAAAACACAGCCTAGGATCCATGGGATCAAACCTCTGGCTCTAAACCTACTATCCCCACAGCACTGCCCTGCATCTTTTATTCATGAAGGGAAAACATAGATAAAGCTGTCTCTCTGGCGATTTAAAGCTGTGTGCAATTAGAGTCAAAACATCTGAATTATTCATAACCTACTGCATTTCTCTCAAGTATTAACATACACCAGGTTTTGATTAAAGCCATGCTTAAGCTAAAGATACACAAAGGCATTTAAAGGTTTGGGTGCTTGGATTTAACTGAACACAGGGGTATCCTACGATGAAATAATCCTCCTATGGTCTGTACAGGTGGCATAGGATAAGGTTTCATAAGCTTGTGTTTACAGGAAACAGCCACAAAATGTACAGGTGCACAATGGTCAGGTAAAATGCCTTGTTGATAGCATCTATTCTGAATAAGGAACAAAAGAACCTCAAAAATTTTTGATGTTTGTAAAGAAAGATCATTTTCTTCATTTCATAGACCCAGTAAATGGCAATCATCAGAGCTGCGACAATACAGTTCAAGGAATTTCTTATATCAGTGCAAACAATAAACATGTTTGTCTAATATAGTCTAAATATATTCCAATGTTTATTGAAATTAAATCAGTGTCAACTCCTCCACCATTAGCTCTTATATTAAAAGTTTCTTCTAAGGTTGAAGTTAAATGGATAGGTTTCAATATCTTACTGTCAGTGCATTTGCAAAATGTGAGGAGGCAACAGTCCAGAATTAATAAGGCTTTTGTCATCTGCTCTTGATTGGCAGTTTCATTCGGCAATAAACCACCTCATTAACACTGCTGATCCATATCTTATTATTCAAGGAAAAAGAAAATTAGCCTACTTCATAAGCCACACATAACATTTTTTCCTGATGCCTTTGATAATCAATCAATCAGTCAATCAATCAATCAGTCAATCAATCAAGCAATCAAGCCACGTTTGAATGCATGATAGAAAGGTGAAAAGAATGAATTACACTTTAGGCTGTAGTTTTCAGTTCACTTTTATTAAAATCATCACCTAGTCACATATATCACCTTGTCAGTGGCGGTGCACGTGGACCATGCACTGTGCGTGGGGAAACACAATTTTAGGGGGGCACCACATGTCTTTCAGGGGCACCACACATCCCCTTCGTGCGCACCCCTCCCCCGCAGCTAACTTCATTTTATCCAAAATTCTCAGTGTTGGGGGTATGCGGGTCCGCACGCCTAGCATCGGCACTGCACCTAATTAACATATTATGCCTTTTATGGGCCTTAAATAGATCAGCATGCATACTGTACATGCATAAACACTTTGCAGAAAGGTTCTATATAGTGCTGACAAAGAAACCTTCTCATGACAATAGTGGAATATTTTTGGTGCTTTATAGAATTAATTTTTTTTTTATAAACCTTAAATGCTGTATTATTTAAGATTTTTGGTTTGAATTTGCATGTGCAGATCTTAGGGTTTTTATTCAGCAACTACACCGTAAATCTGGCAGTGTTAAATCAACACTATTAGAGTTAAATTAACATTGAGGGTGTCAAAAAGTAACACTCTCAGTGTTAATTTAACTCTAATAGTGTCGATTTAACACTGGCAGATTTACTGTGTACATGAAGCAAATCCAACATATTGAAGATTTTTGTAAAACAGCCCTTCAAATGATCAGAAAATGCTTTTAATGATACATAACATAATAACACATCCTTACAATTGCTGCTGAACACTGAGCCAGATATCATTTTTCAGGCTGCACAGCACTGAAGAGACATTTATTAGGTTCATCTCACAGCTCAGACTTGTGCTACAAGAAGGCACCCACAGCAGGACAGATACTGAGTGCTTAGTTCTATTTTTTTAAGACTTATTCAAAGGAAAGGATTGCTTATTCATAAGAACTTCCAGCAAAAAACAACTTTTTCCCCAATGTCTTAAATGCTTATTTTAGAAAGACATGGCACATGATGTATTTGAAGCAAAATCTTTAATGCGTTGCTCAGAACAGGCAGAAGTGAACAACTTTCGTAGAAAGAAGAGGACGTTAGCTTTCATACAGCACCTTCAATTTGCATGTATTTTTGAAAATAAGAAATTAATGAATCTTTGAATGTAAGGAATAGAAGTTGGACCTACTGGCAGGTCCAGGCTATCTAAGAGGTTAAAGAAATGTATTCACAGCATAGAGGCAAAGAACCATGTAAGCATGCAAATGCTTGTTTAGATTGTCAGGGTTGCATAAATAACCAGTGCCTTCACTAAAGAACCCTTTTAAGAGTGGATGTGTAAAGAACTGGAATGTAAAGGAGTATATATACTGTACATAATGGCATGTATACAAAGGGCTGTGATTAACTATACATGGTAGGAAGGTCAGTAGAAAAGAGAGCATGTCTATAATGTGCTCCAGCTCTGAAAGCCCAGCAGGGGAGGTGAGAGTTAATGCTCAGCATGGAGAGGACACGGTGCTGCAGCCAGAGTCACATCTCAGTATGCTGGGGGTTTGAGGTGATGTCACATGGCTCATTTGCTAGTTCAGTAGCCCATGGGTATGTGGGTGAGAAGCTAGGTGTTGGCATTGGCTTGCCTGGTGTAGACTGTAAAGACTGTGCTGGCTTTGGATGTGTGACTCTGAAATGTGGTCTCGGTCTCCTATCACACACAGACACACAGACACACACATAAACACTCATGTTTGTTTTTTCTTGGATACGTACCCTTATGAGATGCAGTCTACCTTCCTTATTATACCTGCATTGTCTTCTGCTGTTTTGCACTTGCTTTAGATCCAAAATGACTAACATTCCAAGTAATTGGATTTGCAAGAAACATATTGTGTTTCCAATATGTCACATGTCTGTTTGTGACATGTTAAATGAGATTTCAGCAAAAAGGGCAGACATCTATTTGCTGTTGCTGTTACAAACACGGAGGTTAATACCTAGTTCACACTATGTGATTTTAGCCCAGTTTTCCAGTCGCTTTTTTGTAGATCACAGACAAAAACCTTTGTTTGGAGGCAAATCTGGGATTACTCGGCGATCGCTCAGTCGTGTGGTGTGAACTGCTGAAAGATGCTTAACGAGCCATCACTGAGTGATCACTGACGAGTTACAGACACCCGGGAAATATATGACATGCTGAATATCTGATCCAGTCGGCAACTGTGAGTCAAGAGTAGAAACTACATTCAACCAATGGGCTTGTGTAGAGAGAGAACCATGTGACCGTTGATGCAATCTCTCTGTTGTTGTTATTGTGACTGTGCTAGAGAAATAATGTGATTGATTATATCTCTGATCAATGCAATGGACAGATGAAATAACGCTGGTGACAGTATGTATGTAATATAACTGTAACTGTACTGCTGGCTGTACTCAAAGGCTGTGAGCCGGCTGTACTTCCGGCAGGATTGCTGGCTCAAAGATGGCATTCTGGCTGTACTGCTGGGCAGCAACCAGCACAAAATGATTTAACCTCTTCTGTTCAAATCTCTCTGCAGAACAAGCAGTCCTTGCTAGCCACGTGCCTTCATCCGTCTTTTCATCCATATTCTTTCTTTTTTCCTTTATTGCTGCAAATCAGCGCAGTAATGACTTGTATCATTTGTTTCTTGATGTTCATTTTGTAAAATAGCATATCTCCTGCATGCCATCACTAGTTCTCACGTGTGTTTAGTTCTGTTCTCATGACAAAATGTGTTTTTGGAGAGCAGCCAGGTTAGTCTGGGATTTCCCAAGATGAAAAATCAGTATTTCATGACCCCATGTCGCCAACCAGTCATGTAGTGTGAAAGCCACAAGGACTAGTGATTGGTAGTATGTAGTAATAATAATAATAATAATAATAATAATAATAATAAATTTTATTTATAACGCATTTTCATTAATGAAAATCTCAAAGTGCTACAAAACAACATAAGCACACAGCAAATCAGAAAAAAGTATATAAAAATTAGAAAGAAAGAAAAAAAAAAAAAAAAAAAAAAAAAAAAAAAAAAAAAAGGTAGTAGTGTGAACCTGGCATAAGAGTAGGGTGGAGGCAACAACAAAAACACAGTACAAACAAACAGGAACGAAGACAATTAACCTGTCCATGGATGTATTTTCATTGCAATCATTGCTTAACAGAACTGTACACTGTCTCAACCTAACAAGAAACCAAAGCTCATAATGCATCAGACTGCTACAAAGTTTATACCAGCTAAAAGACTGTATTATTTATGTAGCAGGACAACAGTATTATAACTAATCAGACTGAAAACAAAGAATTTGGAATGATTTGAAAAACATACATTTGTTAAATTGTTAAAAATGTATATTTTTTGTCTACCAGTGTGATTTTTCACATGTGTTTAGAAAGCAATAATCCATAAGTGAGGGATCTTGTCCTGGAGGGCTGGTGTCCAACACAATCTGGTGATTTCCTTGCTCATTAAACTTGGTTCAATTTATCTGTTAATTGCCAAGACTAGCAGGTGTGCCTGAGCAGGGCCATCACAAAACAGTGACAATCTTGGCATGTAATAATAATTTAAACTCAAAGCTCAATGTTCTGTAGGCTCAGTCTATTTACATTGAATGGATTTCTGCCAGCATTGTGTAAAGCTTGTCTGAGTGTACAACAGTTGCTATGGAAGAACAAATTTGTATGCAAACGTGGGTCAATTCAACATTTAACATTACATTAAGAGTAACAACCAAGAGTGCAGTTTTAACAGACAAAGTAAAACAAATGAGTATTTAAAGTCTATAGAGATGTAAGTGGTTTACTGTTGTTGTGCTGTTGTTGTGCTGTGGTACTGTGTAGAGGCAGAAGGGTGTGCTTATGGCCTACATTAAAAACTCTTTGATCAGATTTTGTCATTACCATCTGTTCTAATCAGTCATTGCATCAGTCTTGTTTTCATGAAAATGATCAGTTTAGGTCATAAATACAGTGATGAGGTCAGAACAAGACAGGACTGAGATTATACATCATTAACAATCAGTAAAAACTGATTAATTTAATTTAGAATTATGTATCAGAATGTGCAATGGTCAACACTAATCATCATCCAGCTATGTACACAAAAACTACCAAAACAGCTTTTCTTCTGCATTTTGGTCTCCATCCCACACATCTATATGATACCCCAGACCTGCCCTAATCCACCCTTGATCGATCAATCCACTAGAAAAGTGCCATCATAAAATCAGTCCAAAAAAGCTGGAGACTGCTGGTTAATGTCATACATTGCGTGTGGAGATTTTTGTAGAGCTGCTGTGTAATGGGTCCAAAGAAATCACAAATGTCTGTAACACGTCTTATGGTATTCTCCTACAATTTGACAGCCCTAGCAGCTGTGTCAGTATAGCATAATATGGAGATAAGTCTTGACAGTTCAATTTACACTTGTTTCAGAGCAGTATTACATGCCCAAGGTTGATATAATTACAGGGGTTAGACAATGGCTAAATTGGCAAAGTCTGGTGGCCAATCTTCATTAATTGCACAGTTTTGCTCAAAATATTACATGCACAATGCACCAATACACACAGCAAGACTGGTGAAAGATTGGTTTGATGAACATGAAAGTGAAGTTGAACATCTCCCATGGCCTGCACAGTCACCAGATCTAAATATTATTGAGCCACTTTGGGGTGTTTTGGAGGAGCGAGTCAGGAAACGTTTTCCTCCACCAGCATCACGTAGTTACCTGGCCACTATCCTGCAAGAAGAATGGCTTAAAATACCTCTGACCACTGTGCAGGACTTGTATATATCATTCCCAAGATGAATTGACACTGTATTGGCCACAAAAAGACACCCTACACCAGGGGTGGGCAACTCCAGTCCTGGAGGGCCGGATTCCTGCACAGTTTGGTGATCTACCTGATCAAACACACCTGATTTAACTCAGCAGGCAATTTGCAGGTTTAATTTTATTGTCAGAGCACAAACATCACCAAACTCTGCTGGACACCGGCCCTCCAGGACTGGAGATGCCCACCCCTGCCCTACACCATACTAATAAATTTTTGTGATCTAAAACCAGGTGTTTCAGTTTCATTGTCTAACCCCTGTATATCACTGCACTGTATTTCTGGAAAAAAAAAATCAGAAACCTGTTGTATTCTTGAACATTGATCCCTCTGTGATTTTTTTTTTACTGGTGATAGTTATTGTAGCTTTGATTTATGGAAGAAAACATTCTAAGCTGTGGTATAAAGTTATGTCCACCCATAGAAATAAATAAATAAGCAATAAGATACTGACACTCACTTAAATCACATAATTAAATCACATGGTCTGGTCTTTCTCTTTTCCCAGACAGCTTCATCTCTGGCCAATCTGTTTCCTGTCCATACCCCAACCAAACACAGAGCCTGGTGGGGGGAAGGTGGGTGATGGATAGTAAAGAAAACTCTTGCCGATATTTTGAGCATAAAAGCGCCTGCCACCATCGGAGTTCTATTAATCTCCAGTGGTGTGACGCAGAGCGTGAGCTGTAAGGATAAAGGAGCTTATGCCAGCAGGCATCGGGAGAGCCACTCAATTGTTGTTGGAGCCCGTTTAGAAACACATCAATCAGGATAGGGCAGGCTGTGTTTCTGACCACTGCTTACAGCCCCCTTCAGGAACATTCTTGATAGGGATGTACTGAAGTAGGAACACAACCAATGAGAAGAGTTTTAAGTTAGTCTTTTTCAGGACGTTCTCCAAAATACAAGTTCCTAATTTGTACTTGGATGGAAATATGGTTCTAAAACTACCTTTAATTGGCAGAACATTTCCTATATGGAGGTTCTTTAAATTGTATAATAGGTTTGTCAAGTACCTCCTTTATAAAAAATGGTTCTTTAAAGAGTCATCCATTGCAAGGCTCCTCTACAGCAGTATGTGTGTGTTTAGCACCATGAGAGCTCAAAAAAGCTTTTAAAGCTTAAATGGATCTTCTTTGTAGCATAAGGCTATTCATAGAACATTTTTGAAAAATGTTCTATATAACAACAAAAATAGAAATCAAAAGTCATAGAGACTTTATTATACTACACTGAACAATTGCTAATAATGTATTTAATCAATAATGTTTTTCTATAGAACCTCTCTAAAGAATAGTAATGTGAACATGTAGAGGAAATGGTATAAAATTTATATTTACATTATGTAAAACTTATTGAAAATTATAAATTTTTGGTCATATTTAATGGAAAAATGTTCTTTACAGGGCATCAACTCAAATGAAAAAAAATCTTCTTTGCCACCCCTGCAACAAGAGTCCTTTGGCATCTTTCATTTAACAGTGTTCCGCTTCACATCACCATATGTCTAATCATACTGAACCAATTTCAAACATATGTTCAAATTAAATATGAAGCACAATTATATAAAGCACAGCTGAGCAACGAAGCCCGTTTTAAGATTCATCAAAAAATTAGACCCATTAGCTCAACATCCATGTATGAAAACCATTTGAGACATCATTCAAATGTCCTAATTAATATAATGCATAAGACTTATGGAACATACACTTTAATTGCATTCATGTTGTTCTTTTATAGATATTCTCATTCAGGTTGAAGAGGGATGCAATTAATATGCAAATAGGACATCTCACACTATATGTGTAGAGAAAAAAGATTATTAAAACCTATCACTCTCTTTGGGTTATGCCAATACAATTTATTTAATCTTTTAAGTATAATTAAGTGCATATTCCATCTTCCCTGTTCAGGCTAATGTCTCATTCTGCATATCTCTGTGAAAAGTAGTCTAACATTACAGTATATAATGTTCTAGTTGATTGGTGTATGTCAAATGTATATGTTTCATTTCAAATTTTGTTGGTTTCCTTTTTCTAATTTAATGAACCTTTGAACAAAAACCTCATCAATGGACAATTAACTGTGATTTTTTACTGCACACTTGTCAAGTAAATTTCAGATGAAGTACATCAAGATGCATACATTATCATAATCATACATTAAGATGCAGCCACTGTGTTAACGCTGCTATAAGATAAGGAGGGAGAGCAGGATGTGGAAAGGTGGGCAGTGTCGCCCACGACACACACGATGGTGGACCGTGAACATTATGGGAGCTCTCTGGTGATCTCCCCGCTGTGGAACTTCATTATTACTAATGATTCCAACAACTAGGTCACACCTCGCATCACCACAGGTCTTTTCTCATTCATATGCATGAGGCCCAGTTCTTATCCCTGAGATTGCACTGTGCCACTGTGCTGAACTGGGACATCTCTGGGTCTCTGCAGTGTGACCAACATTAACTGTACTGGTGTTCATCACCTTCAAGGGTCAAAACACATCCTGTATTCTCACATCCTATTAAATGGGCCCAACAACATAACAAGTCCATATCACCAGTGTTTTCAAAACTATACATTATACTGCCCAATACTGTGCAAAAAAAACCCTTCTTCATAACAAAACCCATGCATGCTATAAATCACTGATGAATCAAATGAAATCACATTTATTATAAATGCAACTTTTACTAATGGCAGGTCAGTTACTGTAAACAGTGCTCCTTAGATCTTGTTTAGTTTACCTACTGTAAACTCAGCATTTACTTACTTTTTCTATTTTATGCTTTGCTATTAAATATTCATTACATTGCACATTTTGAATTGCAGACAAAAGTGTTTTCGATGCTTTTGATGACTCATATAGTCAGTCATAGTGAGCAATGAAGCTTTACTCAACAGTTTAGTTGGTAATAAAATGGTTTGTTATTGGTTCCTGTACTTTTTGTTATGATGTCTGTATAAACTGGTAATAATCACTTATATGAGAACATTTTTTGAGTTGCCTAAATTTTGCATTTTGCCTAAATACCCTAAATATTAAGTCATTTTGAAAACAATTTCACTAAATTGTTAATTCCAGCTGTAGATTAAAATAAGAGTGTGGGAGTTAAATTTTTTGGGAGTCAAAATTTTTCAACCACCCCAATTATACTGTATGTTGTCAATATGCTGTGGGATGGAGAAGATTGGATGCAGTGTGGGTTCCAAAAACAGACAAGACTTAAGATTGTGGCCATGTAAACATAGTGACATTCAATGACTGACAAAGACTGAAACATGAGGGAGCTAAGTAGTGACCTAATCAGAGGCAGGATGAACAAGAAGGTCTGTGAGATGAGACAACACAGGTGTGGCCAATGACGAGACAAGACAAGACAGAGAGGGTGGGGACATGGAGAAATGATGTGAATCTAAACAAAAGAGCACATGGAGACAAGGCAGCACATGGCAAATGTAAACAATCAAGTTACATGGACAGAGACAGGGATACAGATGACGCGGGAGGTTCACATATACTAGATAGATAGATAGATAGATAGATAGATAGATAGATAGATAGATAGATAGATAGATAGATAGATAGAAAGAGAGAGAGAGAGACAGAGATAGAGAGAGAGAGAGAGAGAGAGAGAGAGAGAGAGAGAGAGAGAGAGAGAGAGAGAGAGAGAGAGAGAAAGTAAACCATGCCTATGGCACAATAGCCGTAAATGTAGGCCAAGTTGTTTAGTTGTTTATGATCTTGGACATTTGAGACAAACTGATTGCACTGATGTGCTTTTTTCCAATCTCTTCTCCGTTCCAGATGGAAGTGAGGCTGCATATTCAGCTTAATAGGAAAAAGCCACATTCATTCGGGAAGTAATGAACTTCATCCGTCAGCATGTGAAAATATTCTAAACATGTTTTTTTAAAGGATGGAACCATCGTAGGGTTTACTCAGAAAGTCTTGTGACGCTTATTTATTTTTATATCTTCTTCCTGTTATCATTCATCACAGTACAGTGACTAAAATAACACATACATATTCATTCAATGCATTTATGGTGGAAAATGGATTAATTAATAAACATAGCAAATGATTTGAGTAATTTTAAACTGTTATATATTAAAATGTGATCAACATAAAATATCAAGTTGTACTGGCCCTGCTTTACAAATCAAGTGTTTGTGTATAGCCTTCTGTACTTATACCTGTTTGTAAACGCCATTCATGTAATTAGTACTATATTCAACTGTGAACCTAAATTTAAATTAACACAATGAAAAGCATCACATAATCCTTTTTGGCATCTCTTGAGAGGAGGGTTTCCATAACAACTCTGAAGCTCTCTATTTTCTGACTGCATCTCCTGCAGTGTCAGGATCTTTCATCTTGTTCTCCAAATCTAACATGCACAATTGCTCCATGCTGGAAATTGCTACATTGCTCATACTGTCACACTCATGGTTGCCCTTTGAAGGTGGATTGGAGACCACACAATGAGATTAGATTTGCTTTAAGGCAAGGCCTTTATTGGCATGATTGGCTTTATTGATTAAGACCAGATTATGGCAGGACTCTACCAGTGATCTCTGTTTGAAGATGCATTATATTTCCAGAAGTTTGTAGACATTAGCTCCTCCAGCATTTTTTTCTGAAATTAAGAATTTTATCTGATGGTTTGCCCACTTTTACTGCAGCAACAGTCTCTACTCTTCTGCAAAGGCTTCACATTTGATGTCGAAACATTACTGTGAGGTTTGACTGTATTCAGTTACACAAACATTAGTGAGGCCAGAAAATAAATCCTAGAAAGAATTTCCCCCACCAATATTTGAGTGAACTTCTTCTTTTTTAACCTTTAGTGTGGGTCATTCTGATTGTACTTCCCAGAGGCTCAGCCTCCAAGATGACATGTAGGAATTCTAGCATCTTATTGACTGACATGGAGAGGCTATCTGAGAGTCACATCATGTGTGCAAATATCATACTTACTGCCATACATGAGGTATAATCTGATCAGTGTGGTAACAGTCAGTTATCAGGGTTGTAAGTCCACATGCCTCATGCAATGGCCACAATTTAGTGATTCAGATTTCTCGCTTTCTGTGTCATGCCAACACATCACCTCGTAGAGTGTAAGTCATAGGTACTAAACTAACTAGCCTGTAGACACATTGATTTAAAACAAAAACCTGCTACATTACATAACCAGGCTTTCCACTGTGAAAAATCTCAACCAATGCTAGTTAGCCTTATTAGCTAGCATTAACTAGCAGGCTAGCTCTGGCTTTTGTCTTCTGTAGGCTAGCAATCAGGTTAGGAGTAGACATAAAATGGGTAGAAATGTCTTATGGGTTCAATTTCACTTTAGAAATCCCATGAACCTGTCTAATGAATGAGTTTGTATGCACTGCAGGAAACACTGCAGCAGGCTAAAGATGCAGAGCAGGCCAAGGAAACAAATGTGGCTTCAGGGTCTTTATTATGAATTGTACTTTTGGAAACATAAGGATACATGATCACTAGTCTTAGCATATTCAGCATGACATTTGAAAGTAAACATATCTGGAATAAGTTGGTTTAATAAGGTCCTATTGCCTACCCAATGATGGTAGGGTAGCAAAGTAATTGTTGCGTCTTTACCAGTGTTGAAACCAAATCTACACCTTTGGTAATGGGTGGAATTTTTGGACATACAGCGCAAAGATAAGCAGCAGAAGTTAGATTAAAAAAGGTGCATGAAATGGAGTGGAATTTCTGTGGCACCATTTCAATTGCTAATGTATCATCTGAGCACACTCACCTGCAAAGTTATTTGTACATTTTTTCTGTCCCTTAAAGCATTCTTCATAGTCAGTTTCTGTGATATCCACAGAGGATACACACTCTGCGCTTTATATTCTGAAGGAGCACTCCAGGCAAGATATTCAACCAATTTGCAGTGCTTATTAGCCTCCTCATTCACTGTGCAATTCTTAGGCTACATCTTTCTATCAGTTTCTCAGTGGTATTGCAAGTCCTCTCCTGTGCCACACTCATTCAGGAACCAACATGCAGTCCTTGGCCCCCACTGACTCCAACGCTGTCAATTTGCAGTCAATTCCTCAGCCAGCGTGTCCACGTGGCCAAACTGTCACACAGCAATTATCCATTCCTGGTGCAGAGAGGCAGGGGAGTAGTCTTAATCAGACAAGCATGAGGAGGTCCTGGTCAGGGAGGTAAGGAGTCATGGAAAAACTCCGCCTCCTCACATTTCCTTTTGACTAGATAAGCTTCTTTTCTAACTCAAAATTGGATTGGCTAATATGCTTTGACACATAGGCAGAGATAATGCATGCACCACTGAGCTAATGGAAGATCAAGCCTGTGTAGGGTCGAACATGGGCAATGCATGTTCATGTTGTCTTCAGAGCATGTTAACTGAATAGTCTGTTTGTATATAGAGATGCTAATGATCTCCTGAGAGCAGAACATTCTGATGCAAGTGTATTGCAAGTCATCCAGATATTTCCATCTCTGATCTCATCTCTGCTATGAAATGTACATTCCACACTACATGCATACTATTTTTTAAGTAGGTGAATAACTATATAAAAGTGTTTTTCTTACCTGACCACAGCTAATATAATACTTACACAGTAAATCTGCCAGTGTTAAATCAACACTATTAGAGTTAAATTAACACTGAGAGTGTTACATTTTGACACCCTCAGTGTTAATTTAACTCTAATAGTGTTGATTTAACACTGGCAGATTTACTGTGTATAACAATAAGACAAATCTTATAAATGTATTTTTTCCCATTCTCCTCATTGTGATCAGTTTAAAATGTGTAACAAGCTGACACGATGTGGAATACAATCAGAAATGTGGAACTCTTATATGTAATTTCAATACATTTAAAAAAAAGTGTTTAATCATGAACAAAAAAATCATAAAAAATATAAAAATTTCTCCAAATCATTTTAAATTCTTTGAAAAACTTGCTCAACCAAAGTTGCAGTGCTTGCAGTTACTAATAGCAAACATGCTGCATTGTAAAGAGCCAAGCCTTAGTTAAAGCTTCAGTCCACACTAAGACTGTATGCTATACCTCTTACTAGACAAAGAGAAGTTTGAGAAAGGCATTATTGATTTGCAGTGGCTGTGAGACTCTCCTGGGATGCTCAATTTTCACCTTCATCTTCCATCTCCTGCCCAGCGTAATCACATCTGCTCATCAACAAACCTCAGCCAGAGCACATGATATAGTGATGGAGGAAACTAACAGCACTGCTGACCTTGTAGGTGCAACACTCAGTTGTGGTTGAAATCATGAAACATATGGGTCTCTCTGATGACACAAAAGTGCATTGAGGTTTTTAATTTCGCTTCTTTTCTGGACAGCCGTAGAGGTGTTGTGGTCATTCTCTGCCTAATTGTCAGGTGCTTTCACACAATTCGCAAACCGAACACATACGGACAGATCTTATTTACCAAAACGTCAGCAGGGCATGGAGACATAGAGTTATATACACAAACCAACAGTCCATCTGTTGGAATTCATTAAAAAGCAATTGCGAGTTGCAATAAAATAAATCCTGCAATGCAATTTCATTTTCAGATGGGTAAATTTGATTCCCCATTTCTCCGTTATTACATTTTTCATATTCGCAAAACATTTAGGACCCAGTCTAAGTTAATGGAAAAATGAGGGACAGCTTTGAGACTGCAGTCGAGGACCGGGGTTGTCCTTTTTTTTGGCAAAATATGAAAATGAGGTCATTCATGATGGGTCAAATGTAAAATGCCATCAGCAGAAAACCACAACTCACAGAGGCACAAATCCTAAAATCTGCTTTTGTCTGCTTCAGTGTCCAGCCTTTGACTGGGATAGATTTGTCTACCATCTGGGATTAAATAAGTAAATGGAAGCTGAGGCACTGAGGATAGCAGGGTGTCCTCTGCCAATGTCACTTTTTTGCAGTTAAAGTGCTCTGTGGGTTTGTTAGCACTGGCCTCGGACTTGTACTCTGACCATGGTGCAGTGCAAAAGTCAGCCTGACTGTCTGTCTTGTCTGACGCTTGGCATAGCACCAAGCTTAGTGTCAATCAGCCTCAACTCACAGATTCACATGAATATTTTGAATACAACTAGCACTGGACAGATTACAGATTAAATGTGCACATCAGAAAAAAGACTGCATATAAATCTCTCTCTCACACACACAAACACACACACACACAACAGGCTATAAATCTTATGCTGATGCATAGTTTAACAGCTAGTACACTATAGGCTGTAGAGGACAACTCCGCCTTACTGAAGAGTTAACAGTTTAAAATCCTGTATAACATTCAACTGGAAGGCATGTTCTTGTACTTCTCTATTTCATAAAAACAAAAACCATAAACCACTGCCCAGTGACCATAAAAGCCTTTTCTGCTTCAGTTTTAAATATAACTAAACCTCTGTAAGTGTAAACACTCATGGAATTGTTAAAAAAAACAAAAAAAAAACAAGGAGGATGGTGAATTCCAACACCTTACTTACTTTTACCAGTCTTTTCAGCGATCCTCTACTCTTCTCATACTATGTGGTCCTAGATTACAAATGTCTTAATATAGGCCAATAACAAGCCTTCAGAAATTCTCCTTTGCAGCACAGCAATAGTCATACATTTTTAATAGCATAGTGGAACTCAGTGTGAATTATCATCTGCAGCTGACCACCAACCTCTGACAATCTTCTTCTTATTCATTTTACTAGTAGGTGACTTCAAGTTGATTTTGAGTCCTGGTGATTATATATAATTTCTTTCTCTAGAACACTCTTCCTCTGTTTTGGTCTTCAAGCTTCTTAATGGCTCATTTGTATTGATGTATCTCTACTGCTAGTTCTCTTCCTCTTATACCTTCAACTGATCCAAGCATAACTGTCATTTCAAATGAACTGGTTCTTCTCAAAATGTGTTCAAAATAAGAGATCTTCAGTGAAGGTGAGGGATGATTTGTTAAAGGAAACTAAACCCCGGTGATGAACCATATCCTACACATCCTGTAGATATGGAGTACAAACTGCCGTCTTGCTTTAACCCACTTGTTCAGCCTGATTGTTTCTGTGCTTTTCTTTAGTGACAGTTTTTTCCCACATGAGAAACTTCATTAAAGAGGATCTGGATTGGTGAAGGCCAATAAATGCATATCATGCCCCTGTAGATAAAAGCTGACCATTCACAGCCAGATGCCTGCTTCCTTCTCCTGCGTGACCATCGCTGAAGGGATTTTCAAAGCCTGAAGATGAAAGACTTCCATTGCCCTTTGGGTCATCTCTCGGAGCCATAAGCCTGGAGAGGTTTGATCTCTCCGTCTAATTCACACTGTTTCTATACCAAAGAGGAGACAATGAGCTCATAGAAACATCATACGCTTTGAGAGATGACGAACCTCAGATTTCAAGGTTTGAAATTTTGTTCTCTGTGCTTGTGCATGCTTCCATGAATGAGATCAACATGTTCAAAGCAAGCTAAAGGCTTTCAGTGTGTTCCTTTCTTTCCTGCAGGCACTCATCCTTTTTATGCACATGAAAAACAGCAGTCATAGCAGTTCATAATTTCTAGGAAAGAATGTCACAAAATGATCATTTTACGTGAATGTAATAATCTAAAATGACCAGAATTTGAAACATAGACATTTCAGAGACTATTCAAATATTTACCCAAATGAATATGCCTGAAGCTCACTCACACAAACACACACATATAAATACACTCATATGTCAGGCCTCCAGCACATATATAAACCGCATCTTCTAATTAATTATGTATGTAATTTTGCCGTCAAATCTGATTGCCCTCTGAGTCGAGTACTGCAGTGAGTTAACATGCGAAGAGTGTGAATATGCATCGGGTGCAAAAGTGACAGCAGCTGCTGGGAAGAAAAAGAGACCGCAGGCATCCCCTGACTTGCTCCGGCTCCTCCAGCCCCCCCGTTTTAAGGTACCAATTTCATATGGAGGGTGCTGCTTCATGACATTTACAAATCTATTCCAAAAAGGTCACCTTCTCATTAGAACCTTTTATTAACACTGCAGAAGAATGGCATGGGAAATGTCATACCTTTTATCTATAATTTTATCTATTATTCAAAGCCTTTTTTCTTTGCTCACCACACTCAAAGCAGAACAAATGACGAGTGTGGAGAGTGTGGACGTGTGGTCCACGAAAAAAAAAAACCCTATTTAGTTTTGTGTGGTTGTCTAAAATAGCAAGCACTTGATTGTGAATGTGGCATGAAATGATTTATGAGATAGGACATTGCCATGTTTGCAATGACATTTCACATTTACAGCATTTGGCAGACACTCTTATCCAGAGCGACATACAACAGTGCTTTGATTCCATTAAGAGAATTATCTCTGCTAGTACAGACAGCATAGAGTCCAAACTACTCTTCAGTTCAGACACTGTTAGAACAAAACCATCACTAATACCTAGAAAGAAGGAAAGATACACAATTGTACACAATATAAGAGCATTACAATGCATTACAATAAGAGTTTTAAACTTGTGCGGTGAAACTAAAGAGATAAGTCTTCAGTCTGCTGTTTGAACAGTCAGTGGGAGTTTGTTCCACCACCTGGGTTCTAGGACAGAGAAGAGTCTTGATGCTAGTCTTGAAGGATGGAGGGTCAAGACAAGCTGTACTAGAAGATCAAAGGGTTCGAGGTGTGGCTCAACACTTGACCCTTGTCATTAGGAGGGGCTGGTTCATTTCTTGCTTTGTAGGCAAATGTCAGTGTTTTGAATTTGATGCAAGCAGCTACAGGAAGCCAGTGAAGTTTGCCATACCTATATTGTTTATATACAGTGCACAATGTATATTGTGCCATTACTTTTGTGGCAATGCAATAAGCCGAGCACAGCACAGCTTTTACTTTGTGTACTTAAAAGTGTCCAATTATCATAGCTGTTGTAAGAGGAAGGGATCAAAGCACATTCAGTCAATTGTAAATTACAAATTACAGTCAATTACTCTTAATCAAAACAAAAAAGCAAAGCCATACAAAGGCTCAGAACTGTAGAGAACAAGACTTCACAAGTAACAAAGTAAAACCAAGCTGTATATATACTGCAAGAGGTAATGCCCTACACAAGTCACAGCTGTGGGTAATAATGAGTGGGTTGATCCTGTGGAGCCATCCCTCCCCCCCAGATGACAAAATACAGACTGCAACCATCACCCCCCCCATGTCCTCTAGCAAGGGCTGAAGCCTTGCGTATCAAAACAAACACCCCTGGGGCACATGACATAATCTGTGCAGGGTAAAACTTAACACAGGCTTATAATATAAACATGTTCAAGTAGAATATTTGAGAATTCTCAAGACTTAACTGGGCACTCTTAACCTTAACTGGGCACAAAATTGGACATAACTGGGTTTCAAATGAGTCACTTGGTGAACAACTTTTGTATTGTAACTTGTGAAGTATAAAATATATCCAACTCAAACAAGGGTCAATCTAAAGCACAGCCTCCACATTATTTATATTAGTTTTAAAATACTGCTATTAATAAGTGACCCCTCATAAAGGTCCAATAAAAAAATCATATTTCAGAAATCATAAATCAAAAATAAAAAAATAATAAAATGATTTCTTGAAATCATTGGTTATAGTTTCTTATGAAAATAAAAAAGTGTTTGACAATGCTATTTTTCCCACAAATCATGTTAATTTTGATCAAATGTTTTGTATATATTTGGGCTAAAAATCTAATCAAGCTTAAACAATATAGACAACTTTACTACATGATGTTCTACTAAATATAACTCACAACATCTACAACTAGCCCCTCTATCTTTCATGACTAACCTTGCCTATGGGATCAATTCTAATACAAATGTTCTAACACAGTTACGGTTCTTTAGCATTTGGAACAGCCAGTAAAAAATGGCCTTGACCACCACTTCACCACTGCACAGCATTAACCTGCAAGATGTGACAGCAGTCAGTCAATACCAGAACACTCATCAACTATTAGGTTTGGAAGCAAAGAGAGACTAAGCCAAGATGGGGATGACAAGGAGTCAGGACATGTGGGTAACACTCATACTTAAAAAAAAAAAAAAAGTACAAAAAGCATTTTATTTAATCCCAATTGGGATTAATTCTTTCTTGCCATTAACACATCTATGATTTTAGAACACAAACACACACACAAACACAGAGAGAGAGAGAGAGAGAGAGAGGGAGAGAGAAAGAGAGAGAGAGAGAGAGAGAAAGAGAGGGAGAGAGAGAGAGAGAAAGAGAGAGAGAGAAAGAGAGAAGTAAATACCCCAACATCCAGATCAGCGGGCAGCCACCTTAGCTGTGGTACTCAGGATTCAGTTGGGGGTTAGCTCTTTTGCTCAAGAGCACTTTAGCTGTGGATGTTTTAGGAAGGGGAGTGCTGTTCATTCACACACCATTGTTTTGCTGGTGCAGGAGATCAAACCAGTGACCTTTTAGTCCCAAGCCCAAAGAGGAAATGCCAAGGGATTTGCTTCTGAATTATCAAAAGAATGGCACCATTTGTACAGTGCAGTGTCTCCATCACTGTGCTGGGGCATTAGAATCCACACAGAACACAGAAATAGTGCCTCCTGTTGTCTCCACCAACACAACTTCCAGCAGGCACACAAGCTTTTCCTGGAGGTCTACCATCTAAACATTAACTACACTCACATGTACTTAGCTTCAGTGGATTACCTATGGCTGGAACTATGGCTGCTTTAACTGCAAATATTATATTTACAAATGAGTATTTGCACTCATGCCACTTTGGGTTGAATTGGTCATAAACCCAAAGTTTTTGTTTATGTTGACCTCTAAAGAGAAGATGTGTATGTTGCTTGAACAAAATGAAAAAAAGATAACAATCCTGCTGAAATATTTACAATTTAATCAGGAAATATCTGAACTTGTTAGGTTGTGCATTCAGCTCTTATGTTCTTGCATAAGTTCCTGTTACATACGTATTTGCTAAGGAAATTATTCTGATTCTGAATATAAGACCAAATTGTCATTTGCAAGGACCTGACACATTCTATAATGTCTTTAATTGCAGACGGCCTCAGTCGGGGTTGCTGGTGTTTGGATGGATCAAGCGAAGCTCTACAGCACCATGCCTCGGCATGCGGTTTCAACATTAACATCCCATTTGCATGCATTAAGCAATCAGTAACAGGTCCCCTGCCATGACTGTCAGTCTCATTACACGGAACCTTCCAGTGGAGTTCTTCACACCCTCCATGCCTGCTCTCCAGAGAGCTCCCACACCACTGCAGTAATAATGATTAAACTGCCGTCAAATGCATGGCTGGACTCTCGAGCCCCTACAACAGCAAGGCTCACTGAGTCTTCACTCCCAGAAACTCTGCCGACAATAAGCAACAGAGAAAGAGAGGAGAAGAAAAAAAGATTTAATTGAGTTTTTTTGATAATAAGAGGTTATTTCATGGTTCAAAGGAGGGCGTACATGTGCGCCAGGCCTGCCCAAAGCATGACATTACATTAATTGCACAAATAATCCACTTCAGAATTCAACCAGGTGTCTCTGAGAAATTGAAAGCAATCAAAACTGCTAGAGAGAGCAGTGGTTACAATAAAAGTACTGTTAAGAAAAATGGAAGGCATAGAAATACTTATGGAAAGAAATCGGATCCTTTGTGGTATAAATGAGTATCTTCAACAGGCAAGTTCATGATCAGGGTGAGTGTTGCAGTCTAAAGTGCAATGAAGAAGCACTTAGACAGCACCAAGCAATGAGCTATTGGTTTCTTCTCAATGGTTTAAGGCTGCAATCTGCATCACTCAATCATCAGTCTGGCAAAGCCACAATTTAAGAACTGCTCTAATGTTGTGTTATTATATACTAACTCTGAAGTGGCTCACAATAATGTAATGAGTATATAGCATTAAGTACTTATAAGAACAGAATCGTTACAACCTTTTATGACCTTACAAATAAGAAGCTCCTAACCATAGAGAAGTTCAGTCAAAGCTGCTATGGGCTCTAAAACTTCAGGCCACTGTCTTCTATGTACACAAACCTAACTCATCCAGCAGAAATGAAACTGTGACATTGTTCTCTGACCATAGCTGTACACCTTGGAAAGAGGGAGCCAAGCAATTCCCTGTTATGACTGCTTCTGGACTTATACAGTCAGACCATAGTGCTACAAATACAGAAAAACTGATCATTTCAATTTTTTTATCTGAAAAATGTATACTAGAAAAACTGGCCATGTTATTTTTCTGAATTATTTTTGTGTGGTACAATGATAACCGCTAATAGGAACAGAGTAATTAATTTGTAAAAAATTGTAAATAACAGTAGTAGTTTTTAAATTATATTTAAACATCTAAATGCCCCACAACAGTGCTGAATAAAGGTAGATATTTTACTCTATTATTGCTTTAAATCTGTAGTTAATTTTGTAGTTAATTCTTTGTTGAAGAAGAGAGAAACCCAGCTCCATCTAAATGCAATTGTCATACATGAGGAGTAAGCAATCTCTCAGACTGTGGATTGGTGGAGTTCAAACTCTTTAGAGATGGTTTTATAATCTTTTTCAGTCAGGGGTGCGTTTCCCGAAAGCGAGTGAACTTAGCGATTTACGAACAACTTTAAGAACGACGTAACTTTAAGAACGACGTAACTTTAAGAACGCGATTTTTCCGACTGTTTCCCAAAAGCCTTCTTATCTTCCAAACTTACAAAGGAGTCCTTAGCACTTAGTTGACTCTGCCCTCGTGCGTCAAATAGGCTCGGCCAGTCAAAAACTGAACCACCGAATTACATACATTTCTTCATTATTAAGCCACAAAAGTATTGTTATGTAAACAATAATTATAAAACTAAACATCAAAAATGTATTTACACTACATACATGCAAAAAAATAATAAAAACATTTCACTTGCAGTTGTTGTCCATCACATGCCGAGCCTACCTGTAAATAGGCAAATCCTCTTGGTTACGTGTCCATGATTAATCAGTGAATTTGATTGGTTAAGAGTTGACAAGCTTAGTAGACCAATATATTGGAACACAATATATTAATTTACTTCTACGACTGTTACACTGAAAAAAAAACAAAAAACCATTGCATTTATGTAATGTATATGTGTATATCAATAAATAATATATTGTACTTTAAGCAATCTTAGTTTTTTATTTTGTGAAAACAATCATTTCAACATAATAAGTACATGTATGCAGTATTGAACAAAGGACGCTGGCTCTAATTTACGTGACGCAATTACGCTTTCAAAAGAAAATTTAAATGTTAATGAATTTGTGTGCTGAGTGTTGCATTTGTCAAAAGATGATCAGCGCCCTCTTTCATTTTTCAGACAGAACTGCACGTGAACTTCAAGTTAAGAACAACTTGGTGAGTTACGAGAGGGTCAGACCACTCGTAGATTTATGAACGAGTTTAAGTACAACGTGGGTTATGAAGGCTTTCGGGAAACCCTCGTAAATTTAAGAATGTTCGTAAGTACAAGGTTACGAAGTACTTAGCATTAAGAACGTTTTGGGAAATGCACCCCTGATGAGCATCAACAACTCTCAGAGGTTCTCAGAAATCTCCTTTGTTTGTGCCATGATATACTTCCACAAACATGTGTTGTGAAGTGCAGACTTTGATAGATCCCTGTTCTTTAAATAAAACAGGGTGCCCACTCACACCTGATTGTCATCCCACTGTTTGAAAACCCCTGACTCTAATTTAGCCTTCAAATTAACTGCTAATCCTAGAGGTTCACATACTTTTGCCTCTCACAAAAATGTCATATTGGATCATTTTCCTCAATAAAAAAATGACCAAGTATAATATTTTTGTCTCATTTGTTAAACTGGGTTGTCTTTATCTACTTGTGTGAAAATCTGATGATGTTTCAGGTATTTTTATACAGAAACTTTCAAGCACCACTGTAAAATACTATGGAACTCTTATGTGTATTAACGTGTCAGTCAAAGTGGTCTGGAGATAGACTGTGTCCAACTAGACTCCCAGAGGCATGAGGAGCACTGGTCGCTTAGCATTCATTAGCCAGAGCTCTGGCAGTAATGAGCCGAAAGCTCCATCAATTACACCCATCAGGCTGGCCTGGTGTCATCCGCTCATCACACTGACTATTTTCAGCTCGCCAGACTGCAAGCAGTTCGGGTGAATTGGAGTCTCTCTGTTCCTTCACCTTACATCAGGAGAAAAGTTTGTATTCCAATGAAGTCTCAGTGCTGAGGGCTAATCACCATAACCAGTGTGGCCTTACTCAGGCACACGTCTAGTGGCAGAATTGCTTGGATAATTGGACATGCTCCAGCCAACCTGTGGTAAATACAGGGTGGTTCAAAAGTAAGGAAACACCCATATAAAATGATGGTTGGGCAGGTGATGATCCAGTTTTAGCTGTAGGGGAAACCTGATAGGCCATGTCACCAACATGGTGATCATCGTGAATGCCACCACCTTGAATTAAACTAAAAAGGTACATGTGTGACAGGTCAAACAGGGAGAGAATTTTGCTAGACAAACAGTGGTGTGCTTCATGTCAACATAGTTTCATTTATTCTCATGTTAAAAACAGTGATTTTGGACTCCAGGATATTGACTAGAGAATTTGTTTGATATGCTGTGAACCTTGTTTGAGTGTCATTTTCTTCCATCTCTTTCACTAAAACATGTGGCTGAGTGCTAGCACAAGCACCAAAGATTGTATTTTTAAGGTGAACAAAATTCACAGAGTAAACAAATGCCATGAAATGACTTGACATGCAGAAATCCAAAGGGGTTAATTTAGAAGAATGTGGTGGCCACTTGATTGAACCCCCAATTAACTTTTTGGTGATATTCTCGGACAGTGTCATCTTTCACTTGTAAAGAAGAAATAATCTTTTTTAATATGAGAATGAATGCAGTTCATGGTGCCATTAAAATGGTGATGATGTTGGTGATATGGCTTCATAGGTTTCCTCCTTCCATGCACGAGAGACATCCTAACTAGGTGCCCGAACCACCTCAACTGGCTCCTCTCTAAATGGTGTAGCAGCTATACTCAGAGTCTTTCTCAGATGTCCAAACTCTTCAACTTATCTCTAAGGGAGAGACTGGACACCTTACGAAGAAAGCTAATTTTAGTGGCTTGTATCTGTGATCTCATTCTTTCGGTCACTACCCAAAGCTCATGACCATTTGTGAAGGTTGGAATGTAGACCAACCGGGAAACAGAGAGCTTTGCCTTCTGGCTCATCTCTCTCTTCACCAAAGTCCACATCAGTGCGGATGCTGAACTGATCCACCTGTCGATCTCCCACGTCATCTTACCTTCACTTGTGAACAAGACCCTGAGATACTTAAACTCCTCCACATGAGGCAAGGACATTCTCCCAATCCGAAGAGAACACTCCACCTTTTCTTGGCTCAGTAGCATGGTCTCGATTGCAAACTGATCCAGAGACACTTGGTTGTGTTGTGATTATATTATCAATACTACTTTTATTGCATATTGTTATGACTCCTCTGCCTGAAGTGGTGGGCAGCCCTATCCACGGCACCCAGGGAGCAGTTGGGAGTTAGGTGTCTTACTTAAGGGCACTTTGTCAAATCCTGCATGGGGATTGAATTGACGACCTTCCAGTCACAAGACCGGATCCAAAAACCAGGCCACAGCTGCCTCATTTATATGATCTGTATATTAATTCAGTGCTGCTAGATAGCTAATGGCATAGCTTAGACCACTAAATACTGTAACATGGCTGAAATTACTTAGCAATAAACAATCCATGCTAATATTAGCAAATGCTAACCTACATAACCAATACCATCAAACAAATTCTACAGAAACTAAAAAACCCAACCCCAAAATAAACAAATGACCAATCTAAACGTAAAAAGATTTATTCTAATCTTGTCACAAGCCACCAGCTGTTATGACTGGGCAAAAACACTATTTTAATTTGCTAACAGGGCGGCACGGTGGCTTAGTGGTTAGCACGTTCACCTCTCAGCACTGAGGTCTTGGGTTCGAGTCCACATCTGAGTGGAGTTTCCATGTTCTCCCCGTGTCTGCGTGGGTTTCCTCCGGGGTCTCCGGTTTCCTCCCACAGTCCAAAAACATGGAGGTCAGGTAAACTGGGTACTCTAAAAATGTCCATGTGTGTGTATGTATGTGTGTGCGTGTGTGTTCACCCAGTGATGGACTGGCGCCCTGTCCTGGGCTTAGTTGAATAGTGTAATGCCCTGCCCGGTGCCCAGTGAGGGGGTAGGGGACTAACTGTGACCCTGATAAGGGTTAAGCGGGTGTGATAATGAATGAATGAATAATTTGCTAACATTGTCTAAGGAAACATACTGGTCCAGTGACAACATGAAACCCTGAATGAATTCCTTCTTGAAACAAAAATGTGGGAAGGTTTGTCCTTTCCTGTAAGTTTTTGAGTTAGCCCCAGAAGCCACAGAGACCTTTCCCCTTGGGCCAGCACAGATGCAAACCTCTTTGGGTATGTTGTTCTTTACTTTTGTGTGGTTGAACTAAATCACCATTGTGGGGAAACTGCAGTAGAGGGAAAGAACAATAGAGAAGGCATCAGGCTGCCTCCAAGCACACCATCCAAGAGACCTGTCCTCTCTAGTTCAATGGAGAACCTTTTCATGGGCCACAGGTAAGTGACGTCATCTGGTCTCCTTTGGAAAGATCATTGTATTCCTTAACCAATGACCTAACCTTTCCTACCAGGCAGCATTCTGGAAAGCTTGTCCAGCACAGCAACAGTTGATAAGAAAGTTCACATTTGTGGTCTGAGCATGAATAAATCATTATGAAGACTATAAGACAAATGCCAAACAATTTGTGGACGTGTACTAGTTTAGTAAGAGTATTACTCATTAAGACAATAGATCAAATGAGAACAAACCATAACAACCCGTAACAATGTTAGCACTGCTTAATCATCAGTCAAAAGCAAATAACTGGTCATTTGTAAAAGCAAATGAGGTCTAAAAGCAATCGTTATTTGACTGCTGAGGAAGTAGATAAATGAGGACACAACAGTCAGATTTTAAATGCAACCATTAGCACTACAATACAGTTACTGCCCTTGGTGCTGTTACCATGACTATGCTACTCATGAACTCATTAATGGATCATGTTTGTAACTGCATCTGTATAATCTATTTATAGAAATGTGGCATTAGAAAATCATTTATGTATATTTTTTACAGTTTATCATGTAAGTTTGCAAATCCTTTTGATTTTCTACACATTACATTATTCATATTTCTAAAGTCCTAAAAATAATTAAAAATAACCTCTTAAGTCCACTGTATTGTAAGACTTTCTATCTGAATCTACATGCCCAAAGTAATTTTATACAACAACTACATGAAGCAAATTCACAATGTTTATGATTTTTTTAAATATCTCTAAATTATACAATTTGTACATTTGTAGTATAATATTTCATGCTTACAATTTACTGTTAACACTAAAAATATAGTTCTTTCTCCCTATCACTTTCACATTGCAATGTACGCTGGCTCAGGCAACTACTGATTGGTCCATTCGGAGCTGGGAATCCTGCGCTTTCCACTGATCGCATTGGCTCCCCAGTGACGGTGTATCAGCGGCAGTTTGAAAAGAGGCGGTGGCTGGCATCACACAAAAAACGGTGAAGGCTTGTGCTTGACTTCACCCTCATAGAGACAGAGACAGTGCAAAAGTGATGGGGAGGGTCTTAATGGATGGGATGGACTAATTGGGTACTACTACATTGGGAGTGATATTAAAACGAATGCAGTCTAAACTGGAAGGGGAGATTGCCCAAGAACAAGATGGATTTAGACCAAGAAGAGGCACTCGGGATCAGATCACAAACCTCCGGATCATCTTGGAGAAAGC
>BRDA01008388.1:18839-29113 GCA_036984385.1 Crenuchus spilurus | reverse complement strand
ATATATATATATATATATATATATATATGCAATAGACAACAAAACAGGTAAACAGTTAATATAACATGGAAGTCAAATGTACATAAAAGTGGGCATATTTGTTCTTATTCTTGGACAATTTTGTCTTATTATTATCATAACTCATCCTGCATGTTATCCGTGGTTGGTTCTGATGGAGAGGAAGTTTCCTTGTTTTAAGGCTTGCTTGTGACCAAAACAAAGCAAAAAAAGAAAGAGTGATCCTAATACATGAATGGTCATTGATGTGGAGGACAGAAAGAAAGTAGATTATCCAAACAAGGCTGGTGTGGACGTTGATACAACCATGGTTTTCCTGTTTTGGTGGACTTTGTCTCAAATGGACATACGTCCACCACCTAGCCAGTCAAGTGCAACACTAAGTTTGATAAAAAAAAAAAGAATAATAATGAATAAAATAATGAAGAGTGAACATCTACATGAGTGCAAACTAGTATTGCATATAATTTCTTTCCTTATTGTTCTGGGAACGAAAATAGGAAGACTAAAAAAAAAATTAGAAATTGCAGCAACATCCATAAATATCAATACACTCGTGTTAACACTACTGGAATAAGGGGTGTGAATAGGGCCTGGGGTTATACACTAAAAATCTACTTCACAGTACAATACCAGGGGCCAATGGAGGATTGACACTGGACTGACTGAACGGACATACAAGACTGAGGCTGGATTTAACAGTCTTGTACCCACAAAGCACCAGGATGCTGCATCATGAAGCCTGGGACACATGCTGATGAGAGGATGAAAAAGGGCAGGTAGTAATCCTCTGTGTATTACTATTAGCACTAGCTTCCGTTTCACTCTCCGGTTCCCTACGCTTAGCGGGAGACTGATGAGAAAGAGCTGGGAAATGAAAAGTTCTCCATATTGCAACTTGTGCATCAACTCAGGACTAGACCATCGCTCAAGGCACATTGATGAGGAACAATTGTTTCCGTGCAATCTGACAGAAGAGAGTGAAATACATTGCTCTTGAGAGAGACAAAGAATGATTGTTTTGTAAGTGGAAAAAGAAGAGAGGAAACGAGAAGAAGAGAAGGAGAGTCACAAAGATGTTGAGCTGGTTGATTGTGAGGACAGCAGTAAAAATACCCTTTTTAATGGGCCAAACAAATACTCTTATTGGCAAGTGCCTGGTGTTGGGATTACAATATTGTGTCTTTATTCACACTAACTCTACATAATCGAAGTAAAAATGTATCCACTAACACTACGACATGCATTTTTTTGTACATTTTTTAATTGCTTTTTTCTTTTTTTTCTTTTTTAAAGTTGATCAACAGTGGATGAGTCAGACATTAAGCGTGTTATATAAGTAGTGTAGGAAGCGAGAGAAAACCAAAAGTCAAATAAAAACAAAGGAAAAGGTTTTAATTGCATGCGAAGCTGATGTGTTAAAAATGAGCTTCGCACTCCGTTTGCACTTCATCGTCTGATTGTTTTGATCTTCACATTTTTGTTTCATTTTTTGTGTTTTTTTATGTAACACTATTATAAACGGTTATGGAGGAAATGTTTTAACCTCAGTAATGACGACCAGCCTGCAGATACACAACAGGCACAAGAGCTTCTGCCTAAGGAAGGCATTAGAATAAGGGGCATTCTGTGCATGGATTCAGGGGTTCAGGGTTACCGTGCTGATCCAGGATCAGCTTTTCCCTGCACATATTATTCTGTTCATTAGGATATAAAAGACTGTCCCCAGATTAGTGTTCCTGTACTGACAGGTCTCCACCACACGAGCACGGGTGTGTATCAGCAATGGACTAACCAGAACTATTTCTGCAGGAAGCTGGCAATAAGCGGCTGATACGGTTGAATTCTTACATTAAACGCCCTGGCTTTCGCTTGATGAGAAAATTAAGAACGGCTACTGCTCCTAGATTATGTGCTTCATTAAAATAAGTTAATTAGCTTAGTGTTTTGGAAACAAACTAGCACAGCAGTCTAACTTCAATGCGTCCAGAATGTTTTAAAATTGATTGTTTAAATGGCAATATTTCTTAAAGGGATATTTGTTCTACAATACAAACAAATTTACAAAGATGAACAAACAAACATAAAAAAGCAAGTACAGCTCCCCTTATTTCTCACAAGGCTATGTGTTCTACTTTTTTGTACCCCAATATTTTAGAGTCCCAGAGGTGTGAACGGACTAGGAAGAAAAAATATATATATATACTTTTCAACAATCGTTGCAACGATCTATCTTACAAAGATATTTAACAATCCAACAGCTATCCAACAAAATTGCACTTTCCTCAATTCAAAATTCCACTGTTTACCTCCAATCAATATTTTTCAGTTAATGGAAGCTCACGCTTTTCTGCCCATCCTTTCCTTCTCTCTATAGTGTTGTACAGACCTGTGGTGTATTAGAAACAACTGAAAACAACTCTATACAAAAACAAAATATGAACATGACTCCCGTGAGAGAGACCTTTTTTTTCTCCTTTAAACACACAAAACTCCCATCTGAATACTTCATTTTGTAGCCTTCTGCGCTCATGTTAATTCACCCGGTTAACTGATATTGAACATCATCATCATCATCTTCATCATCTGTGATCTTTCACTCCCTGCCCTGTGACAGAGAAAACACAAAATAATGTGTATGCGTGGAGGGGGTCTTCCTGTAACTGCTGTCTGTCAGCACGTGAAGTCCTCGGAGGGCATTCTGGACCGTGTGCATGGTGATGAAGGCGGTGATGGGGTGTGAAGTGTCCTGACCAGAGCAGACTTAATGAGTCAGAGAGAGGCTTTAGCTGGTGCTGTCTGATCCAGGATTAAAAAAACTGAAGTCAACCACCAGGAATTACCCAAAAATCCAACTCCGTCAGATCCTACCAAGCACGAGTGGGCAGGAAAAAGTGCCAAAAGACTCAGATCCAGGATGGTCATAAGCACAAAATGCAAGAAACTGCACTGAATTCAGGAAATAGTGCTGAGGAAGCTTGGCTGTGGGACCTCTGCTGTGACAACTGAGGGAAGCTTGTTTCAATTATTTACCTTCTCTGGCTGAGAGGGCAAACCAAATAAAAAAACCTCAACCAAACAAAAAAAGTAAAGAAAAAAGAAAAACAAAACAAAAAGCATGCATGTTTCTGGGTAAATTATAGCGCTCCTTTTTAAAGCTCCGTCTCCAGAAGAGAGCAGAGGTGGACAGTTACTACATATGAATATAGGCGTCAAAACCATACATCTGGAGGAATACATGTGGACTATATAGATATATAGTGTGTTGGTTGTAAGCGAGTTGAGTTGACTGGTTTTTGTTTCCAGGGCAGGGCAGGGTTCTGCTGTAGCCATGCTGTGGGTCTGTCGGATGCTGGGGCAACGAGCTTCTCCTGGCGCGTCACACTGGTGGACATGTTTACGGGTCACACTCAGGGGAGACAGTGGGGGGCAACTGAGCTCGGGAGTGGCAGGTCCGAGTCTGGAGTCTTTAGCCCAGGTACCACTGTGCAGAAGAGAAAAAGAGAGTTGGTGATCAGGCAAAAAAGGAACATTATTATTATTATTATTAACATTACACTTATATAGCGCCTTTCTTGATACCCAGGGATGCTTTACAATCGACACACTCCATTTACACACATGGCAGCCAGTTGTGCACAGTGTACTCTTAACCAGAAGCAACAGTCCTCCTGGAGGACTGCATCGAGCACTAGGGGGATCACCCAGGACAGAGTGGCAACCATATCTGGGCAAACATACATACATACATTCATACATTCATACACAGACCAGAGTAATTTTTTTTAGAGTAGCCAATTCACCTGATCACCATATTCTTGGACTGTGGGAGGAAACCGGAGTACCCAGAGGGAACTCACTGAGACACATGGAGAACATATGGTTTGTTTTGGGTTTTTATGGATAGCGTGATTCTGAGCTAAACTACAGTTATTGCATCAAAAAGGTTCCCAATCCAGAGCATCTCCAGCCTAGTCAAAGGAAAGAAGCTTTACGAGATGAGACATGATGTGCTTACAATGTGCAGTGGCAGTGGATGTGACCACGTGAAAGTGAATATTTACATACAAAATCAGACGTCTTTCTCACTGGAAGCAGATTTTCCAAAACAAGTCTTAAAGCATCATCCCAACAGTACTATAAAGCTTTGAGAAACTTTACAGAACATGATCTCCTCGTCTTGTAGGCTGGATTTTTTTACATGAAGGACTCTCGCTGCTCTCTACAGACCTCTCTCTCTCTGTAGCTCTCTTACTCTCTCGCCCCTATGGACAGTAGGGCCTGCATCTCTCCAGCTGCTCCCTTCTCTCTCTCTCTCTGTCCTGTGCCCCTTCAGCTTGTTCTCCCTCTGCAAAAGCAGGAAAAGGCTGTTTCCACTGGCGGTCTAGTCTACTGCCTGGTGGGCAAGGTTAGCCCGCTGCACCTCTGTAATCCTTCAGTGAAATGGGCTTTATTGATCGCCCTGCTCCATTGTTCACGTTTCCAGTGAGTGAGCAAAGAGCTATCCCCTCCCTCTCTTTCTCTCTCATTCCCTCCCTCTCTTACTCCCTCTATCCGATATCCCTCACCCTCCCCTCCCTCCAAGTTCAAGTTCATCCTGGTGTTACATCATGTCTGGTTGCCAGGGACAACCAGACAGCCGTATACGTGACTATCATTAGCAAGGCCGTGGCTCTTGCCATCTTTCTTTCTTCCTCTCCCCTTCTTTTTATCCCTCTTTCCCTGCTCCTTTCCATCCCTTTATCACTGTTCTCTCACAGGCCAGTGTTCCAGTCTCGTTCACTCAGCCCAGGACAGCTTAAAATGCGCATGCGCATACACACATTATTGATTGAGAGACACACACACATACACACCCCCTCCTCTCTCTCTCTCTCGTCGATCCACACACCACATCCACCAATCCACAAGCAGGCTTAATTACACTTGAACACTTTGTAACCAATCAATGTGAAGTCAGAAGAAGTTCTTATTTTGGACTGAATTATTTGGAAAACTCAAATTCTGCCAGTCGGTAAAGACTGTTTTTGCTGACTCTTATAAATGTTACAATAACGTAATCACATTTACTGATCATGTTTGAGAAAATGTCAAACGAGTGCTGTCAATAAGTGGTTCTAGAATGCAATAAGTGGTTCAGAGATGCAGAGTGGCAGTGAATAATTCTAGAATGCCAGTCAGTAGTTCTGGAACATCAGTCAGCTGTTCTAGTGTGGCACTGAATTGTTCTAGAATAATTGTAGAATGGGCGGCACGGTGGCTTAGTGGTTAGCACGTTCGCCTCTCAGCGCTGAGGTCTTGGGTTCGAGTCCCCATCTGAGCGGAGTTTCCATGTTCTCCCCGTGTCTGCGTGGGTTTCCTCCGGGGTCTCCGTTTCCTCCCACAGTCCAAAAACATGGAGGTCAGGTGAACTGGGTACTCTGAAAAATGTATGTGTATGTATGTGTGTGTTCACCCAGTGATGGACTGGCGCCCTGTCCTGGGCTTAGTTGAATAGTGTAATGCCCTGCCCTGCACCCAGTGAGGGTGTAGGGGACTAACCGGGACCCTCATAAGGATTAAGCGGGTGTGATAATGAATGAATGAATGAATGAATGAATGAATAATTCTAGAATGGAAGTGAGTGGCTCTGATATGTCAAAGAGCAACTCAGTGGCATCAGTGAGTGGTTCTAGATAGTGTGTGTGAGGAATTCTAGAATATAATGGTAGTAGAATGTCAGTGAGTATTTGTAGAATGTCAGTATTTGGTTCTAGAATGTTCATGAGAGAGTGGTATTAGATGGTTCTCACACACACACACACAGTGTGAGAGGCTGGGCTCATGGCTTGTTTAAATTCTCAGGCTGGCCGTGAACGTGGTGGAGAGACTGGAAGGTTAGTTTTTAATCAATAGAAGTTGCTGACTCGGGACTTCTGCTCTCAGCCTCGCTGCAGCTTCCCTGTGTCTTTGTCTAGCAGCTCGTCTGCTCTCAACCTTCTCTCTCTCGCTCTCTCTCTTTCTCTCTCTGCCCCCCCCCTCGTCCTGAGAAGACTTCTGGAGATGGAGTTCTAAATTCTACAGAAAACAAGGCAAGGAGGATGGAATGCAGAGAGAGATAGAGAAAGAGATTTGGGGAGTGGAGTGGGGTAGAGAAGGGGACAAAGGTGTGGGATAGAAAAAGCATGTAAGGTTGTCTCCCATATTTCCCCTGTAAAGTGTACAGACAGTGGGATAGTGTTACGGCCCAGCGCAGTGTGCTGACAGGTATGATTTAGTCAGCAGATACGCAGGAGGGGGGGGGGGGGGCTGCAAACGGTGTGAAATTACTGCACTGTCTTTTCTCATTTTTGGTAATGATGAGGTTTTGTCTGTCTTTTTGTAAGCAAAGCACTAACACATGCAACATGATCAAAGTCAAAATGGGCAACGAAGAGCAAAAAAAAGTGCCAAAGTGCCAACCCGCTGGATTGGCTTTAACTTAAAAAAAGAACTTTCCCACAATAAAAAGCCGTGTGGTTTAAGTCAGCTACAGTGTAATTGAAGAATTGAAGAATTTAAGTGGTTTTACATGCATGCAAGTACACCCAACATCTCCTCCCTCGCTCACTCTCTGCTTCTCTCTCCCTCTCTGGTAGCAGCTCCAGCTCGTTGTCGTGATTAGGAGCAGAAGCAGAAGCGTCTCTCTCAGCCACATGTGCTGAGCTCCAGGAGCCCACAGTGTGGTGTGTCTCACAGCCACAGGAATGCTCCACTCACACATACGCACAGTCCAACCACCCCATGCTCAGATGATCCCTTCCATGTGTGCTGCTAAAAGACATTGTTCCCTTTAGTGCTGATCTGGGAGCAGTTTGGGGAGGATTATGATTATTAGTGCTGGATCTTGCAAGTCAGTATGCTGTGGTGCTGAGCCTGGCCAAAATGTTGATGCTCTGTCCAAACAATGTGCTACAAAGTCACTTTGTATGTCAAAACAAAGCAGTTCTTTAAAAAAAAAACATTCTCCCCAATGTGTTAGTAGCCAATCAACCCGCCTATTTGTTGACTGTCCTCATCATTTGTAATGTCTCTGACTTTAGGACGGTGCAGACTAACACAGGCCTCCTGTAATGTATGTGAAGTTAAGCTCCGCCTCTTTTCCGACTGCTGCAATCACCGCAGCCAACACACCTGGAGGAAAGCGCAGAATCCCCAGTTCTGATGGATCGCCTGACATTAGTTAGTGATGGGGAGAGAGTGCCATCTTACCCACCCAGAGAGAGCGCAACCCAATTTTTGCTCTCCCGGACCCTGGCTGCCAATGGCAAGCAGCATGACCTGGGATTCAGAATTGCAATTCTCAGATCATAGTGACAGCACCTTAGTCTGCTGAGCCACTCAGGGACTGCAGTTCTATCTGTGGACAAACTCCAACAACAACAAAAAACTAAATACCGACAAACAAAGCATAAACCCCGACTGACTACAATAAAACTGCATAGACAGGTGAGGTCAGTATGTTTTAATGTGATGGGAACTTGTTCTAAATCAGTGAGATTAGACATTATGGACTTGGAGACTTGGAGAATCATCCATGTGTGCATCTTAAGTTTCAAAGACCCATGTGGTTTGATGTTGGCCTTATTCAGACTGTCATCAATCTTCAATCTATTTTAGGTTGGCAATCAATGCTTATTTCAGTAACTGAAAAACATATCAACTGTAATCTGATTTATCTACTAACCTTTCCAGCTTAACCCATGTCACTCCTCTGCTGTCTTCCCTTTGCTGGCCTACAAAGCATAAAGTGACCAGCTCCTTCCTACTCGATGGTGGTGGAGCTTCAATTCTGTCTCAACTGGGCCCTCCAGCGTTTAATATGCATGTAAGGCAAGCGTCAAGATCCTTCTCTGTCCAGGCAAATCTAGGCTACTTCACTCTAATCAGCACTACTTAAAATGTGGTATGTTTGCACTTGTGTGTGATGTATCTTGTAGCAGCACGTCATGAGTAACGTTTGTTGCCTCCGAGTCTGACACCTGAGTGAGATGCTGCACAAAGAAACAGCTGAACCTGACCTCCAGAGAAGGACAGAGGCCAACAAAGGTCTAACCATAAAACAGCACAGCTCATGCTGGTCCTGCTATAGAGAGAGAAGGGAAGTAGCATAGTTTAGCTTTGGCAGTGTGATGGAAATGGAGCGGGAGACCACACGGCAAACACACAGCCTGTAACAGCCTGGGGTCTTTACGAGAGAGAGAGAGAGAGAAATACAAACCACAGTGAGATGCCCTGTTCTAGTCTGGTTTCTGCACACATACTAAGCAGAAGCAGCAGCTGCTTTTGTGTGGTTTTATAATATACAGTCTTTCTCTCCTCCCACCTTCAGCCCCACAACCACAATGTTGGGCCTAAAACCACTCTGTTCTGTTCTCTTCTGCTGTGTTTTGTTCTCCTCTCCTCATCTCATCTCATTTCACCTGTTATCTTGAC
This sequence comes from Crenuchus spilurus, assembly GCA_036984385.1. Lineage (NCBI taxonomy): Eukaryota > Metazoa > Chordata > Actinopteri > Characiformes > Crenuchidae > Crenuchus > Crenuchus spilurus. The sequence continues at coordinate 20,641 of BRDA01008388.1, read as the reverse complement.
CTCTGTTGTTCTCTTGGTCGCCCTCTGCACTACTCTGGCCTGCTGTAGTCTCTGCTGTAGTGAGAGTGTTTATGGTGGGTCTGATGGTAGGTGTGTGTTGAGCTCAGTGTGAGGAAGAGAGAACAAAAGTGTGAATGTTTGTATGTGTGTGTGTGTGTGTGTGTGTGTGTGTGTGTGTGTGTGAGGGGTCAATGCCTCTGTGCAGATATGGAGTGAAGAAGAGTGCCTCTCTCTCTCACTTTCTGGAGACTTAAAATTGGGGAAATTATGCATTGGCCCAAAAGAAAGAAAAAGAAAGAGAAAGAGAAAGAGAAAGAGAGAGAGATGCCTATACTCAAAATGCATAATGGAAAGATATGAAAAAAGCACTGATACAAACGTTTTCTGACAATACTAATGAACGTGTCCTGACTTTACTAATGTATTTAGTTTTATTAGAATATGGTGATGACACATGGGATACAATTAAATACATTGTTATACTCTTAGAACATTATTGGCATTTTATTCAATCTAATTTTAGGTTAGCTAATGCTAATGTTAGCAGTGCACCTTTGTGCTACTTGTTTACATTAGAGTGGAAAAGTCTAATGGCTGAAAATAGAACACAACACTACTATCTACTGATTAGGATCCACCCGGTTTTAGTCTGTGTGCCCACATGACTCACTGCTAATTTTGCAAAAACAAAGCATCCACCCACACATTTGACACTATCCATGCGTTCATTGCTCATTCTGGCTTTGTTTCATGTTGTTTCTCTGGCTTTGGTTTCATGTTGACAAACTAAAACACATCACACTAAATTAATGGCTAAATTGAAGTGATGTTAAATGATCATTTATCCATTTCATGAGTCTTTTGTATTTCTCACTGTGTTCTGTGTGTAAAACTATAGTTATTCTGTATAAAATGTGTTTTTGTTAATATATTGGAGTGTCTGGAACAGATTAATTACATTAATTTTTATTGGAAATATTGCTTCAGTTATCATTCATTTCAGTTATAATCAGACACTTTAGAAAAGATTAATAACAAAAACTGAGGTTCCGCTGTACAGCGTTATTCAAGTGCACTGACATTTCATTCACCAGCTTACTGGTCTAGTAACTGGTCTTGGTGTGTCTGTTTAATGTCACATACAGATGCTTCATGCTCTAGAAGTACTGTGAGCTCTGTGAGCTTATCATAATAATAATAATAATGCATCTCAGAGAGTCCACCTGAACTTGTTAAGAAGAGGTCTGGTCAGAGATTACAGCTTTCACATGAAGGGAAAATGCACTGCTAGATCGTGATCATTACAGAACCACAGCAACCGGACAAACAGCAGCTGTGCAGTCGTCTACTGACCCAGTGTCCTGTCTGAAAGCCTTCAAGGAGAAAGCTGTTTTAATATAAAGGGGGGGGGGGTTACACACACACACACACACACACGCACACACACACACACACACACACACATATATATATATATATATATATATACGAGAGTGAAAGAGAGAAAAATAAAGAGGAAACGATAAAGTGAAAGAGAGGGAAAAAGAGATACGTAGACAGGGAGAAAAAAGAAAAAAAGAGACACACATATATATCGGGGGAACGAGTAAGAAAGTGTATGAAACACCAAAGAGAGTGAACAGACATAAGACAGAGTGAGAGAAGAGAAATAAAGAGAGGTAGTGAGAAAAGGGAAAACTAGACGGACATAATAAATATAAAAAGACGAGAACTGAGGACATTACTTGTAACACATATATATATATATATATATATACACACACACACACACACACACACAC
>BRDA01008382.1:1635-12051 GCA_036984385.1 Crenuchus spilurus | reverse complement strand
GCAGGTGTCTTTATGCAGCTATTGACCTTAAATAGGTGCTTCTAATTTAGAATAATAAGTGGAGTGGAGGTGGACTTTTTAGAGGCGGACTAACAAGCCTTTGAGGACCAGAATGTTTGCTGATTGGCAGGTGTTCAAATACTTATTTGCAGCAGTAACACACAATTAAATTATTAAAAAATCATACATTGTGATTTCTGGATTTTTTCTTTTAGATAATGTCTCTCACAGTGGACATGCACCTAAGATGAACATTTCAGACCCCTCCATGATTTCTAAGTGGGAGAATTTGCAAATTCGCAGTGTTATATACAAATACTTATATATTAAAATACTTATTTTCCTCACTCTATATGAGACTTATGAAATTGGTCCTAGCCACTAAAAAATGGCAATGTGATTGGTAGTTTCCACTGCTACTTCTTATGTTGTAGTTAACATAATGTGTAGTCCATCAGTCCAGCTCCTGAACTACCTACTAATGTCCACATGTAGGGGTTAACGTTTTATGTAGCAGTGATCAATTTTAAACTGACAATTTTCTTGAAGACCAGCTAATCATGGGTGGATTTCGGCTACTTTTTTGTGGGGTTTGGGCGTGTAATTATTTTTATATCACAACCAGAAAATGTAAATAATGTGTAAATATATAGCATTTAAAACTAACTCTCTATAGGTTCCCAGTACTGTATATACTGTATAAGCAGACATTTATATTTAAAATTTCAGAAATCAATAATGACTTTGAAGGCCCTTACAGTTCTCAGCTGGAAAACAGACACTTAATTATAATAATAATAATAATAATAATATATAATAATAATTAATGACAGACTAGGTCTACCTGTAACACAATCAAAGGAAATAAACAATTAAATCAAGACAACTCTGTGTCAGCACAGACATATAATCTTGAAACAAAAATGTCAAAACTGGTTCTTTACAGCATTATAGTAGTAGAAGCACTTTTGTTTCCCTGTAATATATTTCGTGAATGAGAGTATGTGAGTATCAGAAAAAAATTATATAAAAATGAATGGATGTCCACTTTTAAGAAAGTATACTTTTATACTTCCATCCAGAAATGTGTCGAACTCCTTTAATTTTATGAGTTTACATGAATATAACACAGGCTACAGTGACAAATTGAGAATGAGAATGAAACACTGTAGTAGATGGCACAGCATTTGAGTTCTTCTGTGCTTCCTTTTGACACAGTAGAATTAAGTCAGTGGTACTGAGTTAGCAGCTCATTGTAGCACTGTTCTAGAGTTGTATAGAGAGCAGTTCTGTCCCTCTGGAGCGTCTCTGCCCCTCCGTCTGTTCCATCTGCTTCGCTTTGCTTTTCTCTCCATCTTCTGCAGTGCACTTTCTCTAGTTTTCCGCTCTGACACTCATAGAAACAGTGTATGAGATGAGGGGAAGGCATTAGAGAGACAGATGAGGCTTGTTTCTGCCGGCTCCTTCCCTGGGTCACATCTCAGCGCTGTAATGGAGGCCAGACGCAGTCTCCCTCTCCCAGTCGCATCGCTTAGCCAGGATTTAGTGATGCACCAGCAGCGACTGGAGGAGGCGAGGCGCGCTGTTAGTCAGGAGAACTCATTGCTGTCAGTGTCAATTGGTCCTCACTTGGGAGGCGAATGGCACACGGGAGGAAGGCCAGAGATTGGTTATAAAATTACAGCTATTCATTCTGCTGTCAGCTGCTCTCCGCACCCTCCTTTAAGTCAGCACACTGCTTTGGCTCTAATCTTTACTAACACTTAATAAAAAATTTAACATTCTGCTCTTATTATCCCAGAGTCTGAGCTCAGAAGTACAGTATCAAGAGCACTAATCAGGATTTTCCAAAACAGTGCCCTTACTACCTCAGAACAAGTTCCGAGGATGCTTACACAGAAGCATTTTTTTTATCTTTTTTTTACCTGATTTCATCCCCAATGTGTTGGTAGCCAATTGACCCGCCCATTCTCTCCACATCACCTGTAATATCCTTGACTCTAAGAGGGTGCAGACTAACAGAGCCCCCCTCTGATGCATGTGAAGTCACGCCACTGCCTCTTTTCAAATTGCTGCCAGGCAGCCAATATGCTCGGAGGAAAGTGCAGGATCCCTAGTTCTGATGGATCACCTGGCAGATGCCTGAGCCAGCAGACATTACTTAGTGATGGGGAGAGAGAGCCATCTTACCTGCCCAGAAAAAACACAGCCAAATTTGCAGGATTGGGATTCAAACTTGCGATCCTCAGATAATACTGACAGTGTCTTAGTCCACTGAGCCACTCTGTGCCTCCATTCTTATATTTTCATTCATTCATTCATTCACTGAAGTCAATGGAATGACTACATATGACAGAAAATTCATATGTGAACTGTATGAACATTTACCCAGTGACTCTATCCTTTATACAACCCCAGTTCCGAAAAGGTCAATTTAAATAAAAATACAATGCATTGATTTGCAAATTTAATAGACCCACATTTTATTCACCCCAAACTCCAGCAATTGGTCTCCTCACTTCCCAGATGTTTACAGACTGTTGTTAAAAGATGAGGGGATGCTACACAATGGTAGACATGGCCCTGTCCCAACATTTTTGAGATTCATTGCTGCCATCAAATTCTAGAGTTAATATTCCTCATGAAATGGTAAAATGTATCACTTTCAACATCGGATATGTGTTCCGTGTTCTATTGTGATTACATTGTGTGTTTATGAGATTTGCAAATCATTGCATTCTTTTTTATTTACATTTTTGGAATTGGGGTCATTATTGAACAGGTACTTAATGTACCTGTAGACAGTGTTGTCAGAACATTGTCAGAACGTCATCATGCCTGCTGGGTTAAGCTCATTATTTAAAAGATTTACAGTTGAGGCCAAAAGTTTAAAAAAGGCTAAAGACTTTCAAACTCTCAGCATTTTTTCAACATTCCACACATTTCTTGTCACCATACATACAGTGGCATGGAAAAGTTTGGGCAGCCCTGTTAAGATGGCAGGTTTTTTGTGCTTTAAAAAATCAGACCAAGATGAATAATTTCAGAACGTTTTCCATCTTTAATGATCTGTACAATTCCATTGAAACACAGAATGAAATAGTATAGAGGGGAAAACATAAAAATAAAAAACAAAATAATGTGGTTGCATAAATATGGACACCCTCTTGTGTTCAGAATTAACTAATCATATTCAGACATGTTAAATAGTAGTTCATTCACAACTGCCATTAACCCCAAATATTAACCCTAAATAAAATGACCAAGTACTGGACCCTCCAAAATTGATACGACAAAAGACAAATCTGGTCCAGGAGGCGCCTAATAGGCCTACAGCAACATTAAAGGAGTTACAGGAATTTCTGGCAAGTACTGATTATGTAGTACATGTGACAACAATCTCATACTGTATATTTTTTATATGTCTGGACTGTGGGGTAGACTGGCAAGACAGAAGTTTTTTTCTTACAAAAACAACATCCAAGCTCGCATATGTTTTTCCAAAATCATGTGAGAAAACATGTTATGGTCTGATGAGACAAGGTTGAACATGTTGGCCATAATTCCTAAAGGTATGTTTGGCATAAACACTATACATCACCAAAAGAACACCATTCCCACAGTGAAGCATGGTAGAGGCAGCATTATGCTTTTGGGCTGTTTTTCTGCAGCTGGAACTGGAGCTTCATTTAAGATGGAGGAAATTATGATCATTTCCAAATATCAGTACATTTTGGCACAAAACCTTCAGGCCTCTCTTAAAAAGCTAACGATGAAGAGGAATTTCACCTTTCAGCATGACAATGACCCCAAGCATACATCCACATCAACAAAAGAATGGCTTCACCAGAAGAAGATCAACATTTTGGAATGGTCCAGCCAGAGTGCAGACCTGAATCCAATTAAAAATCTGTGGGTTGACCCGAAGATGGCTGTACACAGGAGATGCCCTCCCAATCTGACAGAATTGGAGCACTTTTGCAAGGAAGAGTGGGCAAAGATTGCCAAGTCGAGGTGTGCCATGCTGATAGAGCTCTACCCAAAAAGTTTGAATTCTATCATAAATTAACACATTATTTTAGTTATTTATTTTTATTTTTCCATCCTAAAAGATTTCAGTTTTCTTTTCAATAGAATTGTACATTATTGTTTATGTTATTAAAGGTGAAAAAAGGCCTGAAATGACTCGTCTTGGTCTGATTTTTTTAAATCACAAAGACCTGGCATTTTAACAAGGCTGCCCAAATTTTTGCATGCTACTATACATGCTACATCACCATAGCCTGAAAGACTGGCACACAAGAAAAAAAGCTCTTACTTTAATAAAAAGCCAGACAAAGTCTTTGTATTTTGGAGGATGCTAAACAGTCTAGCAAAGCAAACATATACAAAACCTTAAAAATGTTAAAGACAGAGGGCTACATTTAAAGCGTGCAGAGCACAGTACCAATGTTTGGCTTAAGTAGTGCTGATAATCAGACTCTCAATGGGAGACAGCTAAGAGAGGCAAGTCACATGACTTAAGTGGAGCACCAGGGCTTCTGGGAAGTGTAGTTCTGGGGCAGAATATGAGTAGAGGACATAAATGAGGAGTGTGACACATGGTCTGAAATGCAAACTTGTTGGGTTATTCATAAATTATAAAAGTGTGTGAACCTGTCTGCAGATTCTTGGCTATTTAAGGATTTTAAAAATGTAGACAAATTTAAACATTTTCAGACAAATTTGTTTTTCAACAATCCCAGCCCTTTAAGTGGCAGTCTTGTAACTCTATTAGTGCTTGAAATCCTGTTTTTGGAAGTATTGACACAGTATTGTATCATTACATTACTCAATCTGTATGGCTGAAGGAAAAATGTGTGAATTTACATGACTTTCTCTCTTTTCCTCTAGTGCTTCACAATTGAGCGTCTGGGAAGAAGGCCATTGATCATCGGGGGGTTTGGGTTTATGGGATTGTGCTGTGCTGGGATAACATTTTCTCTCATACTTCAGGTGGGCAGTACTACAACTGTTCAGATGACTTTTCTCTATATGTTTATTACTTTTATGTAAAGTTAGGTGACTTACTTGGCATGTACATCACACTGTTAAAACTGGATTCATAACATCATTAGTTAATGCATTCCTGTGTATAGTCTTGTTTTTATCATCCTTTCTTAGACACATGTGTACTTCATGAAGTATGTAAGTGTGGGCTGTGTGGTGGGCATTATTGCTGGATTCTGCATAGGACCAGGTGAGTGATGTGCACATACAGAATGTTATATATTCAGTTTTTTTATATATATTTAACTTTCCAAATCAACGTTTCATCAAGTAAAATGGGGCTGTTTTGCTGCATATGCTCAGACATGGTCTCTAGAGTATTGTTTAGACTGGATCAACAGATGGCCATCCTTTGACCCCAGATTTCCCATGACGTCTGGAAGTAGGGAAATAGCGACACCTGGAGGCCAAGTGTCAGAGCTTAATGTGTAACCAAAAATGGATGTGATGTTCCCCCAAAATGTAAAATCCTTACTTTAGTCTACCAAAAATGTGAATTATGAACACTGTAAAAAGGTCATAAAGGGGTATGTCTTGTGCCTTATGGAACAGTACAGTCTTTAAAGGTTCACTACATTCAATTCTTAGGAGAATATTTGTACATTTTCAAAAATTAAAAGAAAAATAAATGTGATCTGTGGAGTCAAGTGCAACCCAATCCATCCAGTACTTCAGAGTGTGTGTGTGTGTGTGTGTGTGTGTGTGTGTGTGTGTGTGTGTGTGTGTGTGTGTGTGTGTGTGTGTGTGTGTGCGTACAACTGGATGGCTAGATAGACAGATAGACACATTGATACATAGACACATTAGTGTACTAGTGCATCTGTAACACTTTGTGTTCATAATTTCATTCAATAAGGTGAACTGTCATATTTTTCATTAGATGTAAAGTGACATATTTCAAGCCTTTTTTGTTAATGTGTTGATGTTGTTTGAAATGTCATTTACTCAAAATGGAAATGAAATATTCTATTAATTTGAGATTCTGGATTTCTGATTTTCATGAGCTATAAGCCAAACCACATTAAAACAAAAAAGCCTTGAAATATCACTTTACATTTAATGAATATAAAATATGACAGTTTACCTTTTTGAATTAAATTATAAAGAACAATTAACTTTTGCTTAATATTCAAATTTTTTGATGTGACACTATGCATAGATTATAAATAGAAAGCCTCGTTCCTTTGTTGTTTCTTAACTTGATTAGTTTGCTGATGATGCTCATTGGATTTGCTAAGCAAATGTAACAAATTTTGTGATTTAGATGAGGAAACACATTATCTTTTCACTTTCTGCTCATCCATAATCATTAAACGATCACAGTAAGAGGTAAACAATGCGAGTACATGTATAATGTGCAGTTCTTCTTAGCAGTACTGCTTGCTATTTCTAAGTAACCTGGATTTAAAAGAGGGAGATATAAAGTTCATAAGTTTTTAAGTGCATAAGTTGCTCTTTTAGTGATATATCAATATCAGGCGTGGAGTTTATGCACGCCACAAGAGCAGAACAGAGGAGCACTGCTGAAATGATGAATGAGACTGCAAGCACTTTACTCTGTTGATGTATTATCCAACCCCACTCCAAAATCTATAATTCATTCTCAGGCCGCAGTCTCAATCGCTGTAATTACGTCTTTAATTAGGATTTTTTATGGCTCATTGTTCATAAACAATGATGAATATGGCTTTTTAAGACAAAATCCTGCATGAACAATGAATTACAACCAGAGTTCCATATCAGTTTAACTGCAGCACGCCTTCTACTGCAATTATCATGCACAAATAATGAAGCTGCCGCTTGGCTTGTTCCTGAATTCATTAGACTTGAAATAACACCTTGCGCCTGCTTATTTTTCACTTGTAACCAAAAGGGATTACAAGTTAAGCACTGGAACAATCCCTACTTCCTGCATATTGAGATAACGAGCAGCTCATAAAGCTACTTTATTGTTCTACTCCCACCATGAACTGTTGCATTATGGAAAAACAATGGCTTTACGCATTTATGTAATATAGATGTATATATTACATAATATCCAATAAGTATATATATATCAAGTCAAAAAATTTGGTGACACTTTCTCATTCAATGTTTTTATTTTTTTATTTTTTTTCCTACATTATAAATTAATACTGAAGTCATCCAGACTATGAAGAAACACATAAGGAATCATGTAGTAAACTTAAAGGTGTTAAACCAACCAAAATATTAGGCACACAACTGATAATCTCAAACACATTAAGAGGGCAAGAAATGCAAGTCATTAACTCTTGACAAGGCGCAGCTGTTAACTGAAAGGTGACTACTACTTCAATTCCTTCTGTGGGTTTTCCTGCGGTTTTCCTGCGGTTGACACCAGACCTGCTGCTCACTTACATCTACTACTAGCAATGATCGGACTGAAGCTCTAACCCTACTGCATTTTAATTATGATACCCAATATGGATGCAATGATCACTATTATTAATATCATTATTGTTTTATACTATAGCACAATGTCAGACTTAACTAAGGATGTAAATCTGTATCAGTAGTTTGATCAGAGGAGGATGGATCCCCTTTGTGAGTCTGGTTCCTCCCAAGGTTTCTTCCTCCAGCCTTGAGGGAGTTTTTCCTTGCCACTGTTGCCTTCGGCTTGCTCACATAGGGCTTAGATTCAGATTGTTTGATATTAATTATGTAAAGCTGCTTTGTGACAACGTCCATTGTAAAAAGCTCTATATAAATACATTTTGATTGATTGATTGATTGACTACCTCATAAAGCTGACTGAGAAAATGCCAAATATTAAATATTATATTTAAACATATTCTGGTTTGTTGAACACTGTTTTGTTTACTAAATATTGTATTTCTTCATAGACAATTTTTAAATAATGAAAAACCAATGAATATTCAGAAGGTGTGTCCAAACTTTTGAGAGTGTGTGTGTGTGTGTGTGTGTGTGTGTGTGTGTGTGTGTGTGTGTGTACCGTTCCTTCAAAATAACTTTGCAGAAGGGAAAAACATTACGTTTTTCTTAGAGCATTTTTACACAGCTGGCAGTTTCCAATCATGCAAACAATTGAAAAACATAAAATCATTGAAAATATGTATCTATCTAATACATATACACTCTCTGGTCACTTCATTAGGTACACATACCTTGTATCTACACTCACTTGTCATTTTAGCTCCACTGACGGTATATGTAGTTCACTTTGTACTTTGCACTTTGTAGTTCTACAGCAGTTCTTAGTGGTCAGAACCACGACAGAGCAGGTACTGTTTGGATGGTGGATCATTCTCAAAATTGAAGTGACACTGACATGGGGTGGTGTGTTTGTTTTTGCCGAACTGTTATGAGTAGGTTATGAGTTATGGTGGCTTAGTGGTTAGCACGTTCGCCTCTCAGCGCTGGGGTCTTGGGTTTGAGTCCCCATCTGAGCAGAGTTTCCATGTTCTACCCGTGTCTGAGGGGGTTTCCTCCGTGGTCTCCGGTTTCCTCCCACAGTCCAAAAACATGGAGATCACGTGGATTGGTTATTCTAAATCAGGGGTAGGCAACTCCAGTCCAGCTCTGACACTACAATTAAACAATTAAACATGCTAATTGCCCGCTGAGTTGAATCAGGTGTGTTTGATCAGGTAGATCACCAAACTGTGCAGGAAACCAGCACTCCAGGACTGGAGTTGCCTACCCCTGCTCTAAATTGTCGATATGTGTGTATGTATGTGTATGTATGTGCATGTGTGTTTACCCAGTGATGGATTGGCACCCTGTCCTGGGCTTATTTGAATAGTGTAATGTGAGAGTTTAGGGGACTAACTGCAACCCTGATAAGGATTAAGCGGGTGTGGATGGATGATGATGATGGATGGATGGATGGATGTTGTGAGTGGAGGTACAGAGAAACAGATGGACTACAGTCTGTAATTGTAGAACTACAAAGTGCATCTATATGGTCAGTGGAGCTGATAACATAGACAATGAGTGTAGATACAAGGTATGTGTACCTAATGAAGTGGCCAGTGTATATATATACATTCTTCACATAATTGATACAATTTGGGATTGAGTTAACAAACCTTACAGGACTAATTGTATTTTTGTTTTAGCTGGTGTTCCATTCCTGATCACGGCTGAGCTGTTTAAGCAGTCTTATCGTCCTGCTGCGTACACTGTGGGAGGCTCTCTGAACTGGATGTCCAACTTCACCATTGGCTTTATCTTCCCTTTCTTACAGGTGTAGTTACTGTTTCATGTTCATAATTTTTTCAGAAAGGCATTGTGTCTAAAATCCACTATAAAATGTGATATTTTTAGAAGATAAGAGGTTTGTTTTAATCACTTTATTTCATCAAATCTCATACGACTATCAACTATCACCTAGTTTGTTCAGTCAAATGATGCTGAAATGGTAAATAAAAATGCTGTTATCAGATATATATCAGATGTATTTTCTACTAGGCAGCATGCATTGGGCTATATATCTTGAATATAGACCTGTGACTCCATGGTTTAGTCAGTAAGGCTGATTAAACACCCATACAAAACAATTTCTGGCTGCAAAACGTACTTTATGTAGAATACAAGCTCTGAGGTTTTGCTCATGCTGGGTTTTTTATATTTACCACTTCATAGGCAATTCTTACCATCTCTGTTCCTTTGATCTAAGCTCGTTTTTAAGCTACAGTCTTAAAAAGTTGTTGGTTGATGTATAACCTCAAACATTCAAAGAACCATTTGCGTGGTAAAAGCATTTTTCAGATCAATGTTGTATATGGTTCTACATATCATCAAAAAGGGTTCCTCTATAATTACAAACTTGATGTCGTAACAGCAGGTGCAATATAGAACCTTTTTTTCAAAACACATACATCAATCTCCAGAATGCTTTTATTATGTAAAGGGTTCTTTAAGTGTTTATGGTTCTGTATAAAAACATGTTGTTAACTAAAGAATCCTTGAAGAAACATTTTTTTAAGAGTGTAGTTTAAGCTTATACCCTGTTGTCTTTTTGTCACAGATGTCAGCAGGATCCTACTGTTACCTGGTCTTCAGTGTTGTGTGCTTAGCAGTGGCTATATATGTGTTCTTTGTCATTCCTGAGACAAAGAATAAGACGTTTGTGGAAATCAGTCAGATGTTTGCCACTAAAGAGGCGGTGGTAGAGAGCCAGGCCCTCAGTCAGCTGGATCAGCTCAAACTGAAGAAGATGAATGGATATGGAACGCTAGAAAATTGCTCACTTGAGTTCGACAGCTCCTCCTCTTGTCCCTGAGTCGAGAGAGAGAGAGAGAGAGAGAGAGGGAAAGAGAGAGAGTGAGAGAGAGAGAGAGAGAGAGAGAGAGAGAGAGAGAGAGAGAGAGAGAGAGAGAGAGA
>BRDA01008377.1:89830-104619 GCA_036984385.1 Crenuchus spilurus | reverse complement strand
TTATGATGAAAGTCTAAACCAAAAGTCACAGACAAGTAAATGGATGTTCACGTAAGACTGTGGGAAGGTGATAGATGCATCTGGATCCCCTTTGTAAGTCTGGTTCCTCCCAAGGTTTCTTCCTCCAGCCTTGAGGGAGTTTTTCCTTGCCACTGTTGCCTTCGGTTTGCTCACATCGGGCTTAGATTCAGATTGTTTGCTACTAATTATGTAAAGCTGCTTTGTGACAACGCCCATTGTAAAAAGCGTTATATAAATAAATTTTGATTGATTGATTGATTGATTGACTGTGTGCTTTGGGTCATTGTCATGTTGGAAGACCCAGCCATGACCCATCTTCAATGCTCTAACCGAGGGAAGGACAGTTGTTCCCCAAAATCTCGCAATACATGGCCCCGGTCATCCTCTCCTTAATACAGTGCAGTCGTCCTGTCCTATGTGCAGAAAAACACCCCCAAAACATGGGATGGTACTCATCATTCTTCGTCCTCCAAACACGGCGAGTGGAATTAAGACTTTCAAAATTCAATTTTGGTCTCATCTGACCACAGCACTTTCTCCCATGACTTCTCTGGATCATCCAAATGGTCATGGGCAAGCTTAAGATGGGCCTGGATGTGTACTGATTTAAGCAGGGGAACCTTCCTTGACATGCACTACTTTAAACCATGACATCTTAGTGTATTAGCCACAGTAACCTTGGAAACATTGGTACCAGCTCTCTTCAGGTCTTTGACCAGCTCCTCCCGTGTAGTTCTGGGTTGATTCCTCACCTTTCTTAGGATCACTGATACACCATGAGGTGAGATCTTGCATGGAGCCCCAGTCAGAGGGAGACTGACAGTCATGTTTAGCTTCTTCCATTTTCTAATAATTGCTCCAACAGTTAATCTTTTTTCAGCAAGCTGCTTGGCAATTGGCCCGTAGCCCTTTTCAGCCTTGAGAAAGTTTACAATCTTGTCTCTCGTGTCTTTGGACAGCTCTTTGATCTTAGCCATGTTCATAGTTGGAGTCTTACTGATTGTGTGGGGTGGGCAGGTGTCTTTATGCAGCTATCGACCTCAAATAGGTGCTTCTAATTTAGAATAATAAGTGGAGTAGAGGTGGACTTTTTATAGGTGGACTAACAGGTCTTTGAGGGCCAGAATGTTTGCTGATTGGCAGGTGTTCAAGTACTTATTTGCAGCAGTAACACACAAATAAATTATTAAAAAATCATACATTGTGATTTACGGATTTTTTCTTTTAGATTATGTCTCACAGTGGACATGCACCTAAGATAAAAATTTCAGACCCCTCCATGATTTCTAAGTGGGAGAATTTGCAAATTCAGAGGTTGTTCAAATACTTATTTTCCTCACTGTATAAGAGCAATAAGAGATGCGTGGTATTGAAGAGAAGTGTGGGAGAGGACAGGTGAGTGAAAAGCTGTTATGAACTGATTGGATATAAATATTGATTTCTGAACTCTTCCTAAGTTACAATTTTCATACCATGCTTATCTGTGCCATATTTAAGATAGATATTACATAATTATTTTGAAATTAAGATTATTAAGATTAAGATCAACCAATTTAGCCAATGTGATTTTTCACACAACGGAATTTGACCTCCGCATTTAACCCATTCGTGCACTAGTGAACACACTAGGCTGTGAGAATTTGTGCCCGAAGCGGTGGGCAGCCTTTATCCACCGGCGCCCGGGGAGCAGTTAGGGGGTTAGGTGCCTTGCTCAAGAGCACTTCAGTCATGTCCTGTCTGGGGATCGAACCAACGACCTTCTGGTCACAAGACCAGATCCTTACCCCCATGGCTGCCCCCTAAATAAATACAACATATGTACAGTATATGTGCACAGTGACACGGTGTGCCCGAGAATCAACAGCACAACTTTTTCTTTCCAGTACAGATATAATTCATATATCATATTAATTTAAACATTCCAAGCAGCTGTAGTAAATTTAGCAGTATTGGAAGATTTCATAACCTGGTATACTACTACTATCTGAATGAAGCTGCTTCATCTGCTAAAAGCTAGTGATGCTGTAGATACACAGTGAAGTACCTGTAACACATTTGATATGTGTTAACTGTATGTATGTATGTCATCTCCCCTATGTGAAAAAAATCTATTCATACAAGTATTTCAATCATATTCCAATGACCGCCATCTCCCTTCTGAACATGCAATTGACCATCCTATTGTTTTCTCTTATATCCCATGCACCACAGGCTTTAAGCAGGAAACAGAAAGGACTATTACAAAAACAATGCACAGTTTCGGATACACTAAAATATTCATCATCCTGCCGAACAACGTGAAGGAGGAGCAGGAAGCCTAAGCTGGATTAATCACCTTTGGGTAGAGACCGTCTCAGCTGCAGTGCTCACAGGAGAAGGGAGCGGACACTGAGGTAACGGCAGGACGTAAACCAGCACAGAGGTGTTGCCTGTAATCACAGATGTGTGTGTGTGTGTGAGAGAGACAGACGGAGAGAGAGAGAGACAGAGAGAGAGAGACAGAGAGAGAGAGAGAGAGAGAGAGAGACAGAGAGAGAGAGAGAGAGAGAGAGACAGAGAGAGAGAGAGAGAGAGAGAGAGACAGAGAGAGAGAGAGAGAGAGAGAGAGAGAGAGAGCTAGGCATGTCTCTGCTCCCTGTGGACTCCATCCCTCTCCACTGAAGGTGACACCTCTCTGCACATGGTGGATTTATTCACACAGCCTGGAGGTGAAAATAAGCTGGTGCTAAAGGGACCACTATTAAACACTAAGAAACAAGGCTGTAGTTTGTTTAAAATGCACACTTTAAAAGTGAAAAAGAGATACGTTGAATTAAACTATGAACACAATTTTCATACACATAAAATGACATCACCACAGCCTTGTCTGGGATTTACAATTTTGTGATAATGTAAATGATTTAATGAATATGCAAATATGTATGCATATTTACGTACGCACTACGTATGTGTACACACTTAAAGCAATAGTTAATTGCGTGCTTATAATGGCACTGAAACCAAACAACAACAACAACAACAACAATAATAATAGTGAGGTAAAATTAAAAATTCAAACAATAACAATCAGATATGTTATGTTAGCTATAAGGCTAACACAGCTAACATGTAGGCCCAATGAAAGATTAAGGGCCACCCATAAGAATCCTGCTACTAAACAGCCTCAACTCACAGTAAGTTAGTCAGATATAAAAAATAAAAATACAGACAAAATTCAGCCTACAAGATGGAGGTCGCATATGTTATTAGTTTTTAGCTACCCAAAGTACTGTTTTGGCTTGCATTATTGCATTGCATAACTATTAACAAACGATTATCTGAAACTCTGTACATCAGATTTTTACTATAGATTTAAGAATTGTATGTATGTGTGAAATACCTGTAACATATACATAGGATATGTTCACTGTCAAAACATACAACCCCAAATCTGAAAAGGTTGGGACAGTATGAAAAATGGAAGAAAATAAATGTTTCATATTTCTACTTTGACTTATTTCATTGCAGACACTATGTATCAAAATATTTCATCCTTCGACAATTTGTTGGGTCAACTTCATTTAATCTATTCCTACATTTCAACACATTCCAAAAAAACTGAAAAAGAAATGTTTAAAAACAAAATAATTGGAAGGGATTTGCATATTTCTAACCAATAAATAATTGAAGGACTCTGGAGGAACTGCAGGGCATAAAGGGAAAGGGAACAAGCCTAAGTTGACCATCCATGTTTCCTGATACCTCACACAGCACTACACCAAGAACTATCATTCATCAATAGCTGATATAACCACATGGATAAGGGATTACTTTGTCAGTCCTTTGTCAAGCACTGCAATGCACTACATTACCAAATGCCACCGGCATTATGGCTTTAATGTGCAAAGAAGAAACCTTGTTAACCATGTTATTGACTTATATGGGCTAAGGGGCATCTGGGTTGAACCATTGCACAATGGAAATATGTATTATGGTTAGACAAATGACTATTTCAGATGTTTTTGGAAGAAATGGATCCACTATGGTCTTGACCAAAGACAAAAAGGTCCGTCATGGTATGGGGTTGTGTCAGTACTCTTGGCAAAGGTAATTTACAGTTCTGAAAAGTACATAGAAGTACACAAGTTATAAAACAACATATGCTGCCTTCAAGAACACATCTTTTCAAGGGATGTCCATACATTTTTCAACAAGACAATGCAAAACCACATGCTGCACATATTACAAAGTCATGGTGGCAAAATAAGGTACAGGTACTGGACTGACCTACCTGCAGTCCTACAATGTCTCCAACAGAGAATGTGTGAAGAATTCTGAAATGAAATAGTGAATAACAATGCTGTACTGTTCCATACTTTAGGACTTATTTCTAGAAAGAATTGGAGAAAAATAACACCTGAAACACTTAAACACCCTAGAGTCTGAGTTCTGATGTAATCTGACATACCATGATTTTTTTTTTTTTTTTTTTTAAATTACACCCATCTAAAAAAATTTTTTTTCTGCGTTTTTTCAACACAAACACAGTAACCACAGAGTAAAAACAGTATGAGTGTCAATAATCTACACGCTGGTTATTAGTTTTTAGAAATTGTATGTGGTTTTATCTCTAAAGCTTAAGAAATGTGATTTGACATGTGTGTCACTCATTCAGTGGTTCCTAGACTGAATATTTATGAGGTGTGAACACTCAGGTGAGAGGTTTTTTATTCAAGTTAACCTCAGTTTAGAGCACTTTGTTCAGCTTCTCATTCCACAGCCAGTAATCCACCAATGGAATGTCTGGAATTACCATGTCATTTTCATATGAATGACAGAACGCATAATTTGGTGAGAAAATATGCGCAGCTGTCTGACTCACTCTGAAAAAATGTGTCTCTACTTACTTAAGCTCCTCTCACAAATCCATCCATCCATCCATCCATCCATATATATGAAAAGTACGCCCTTTAAGGTTTCCAGGGTATGTTTTGTTTTGCTCCTAGGTTAAATTCACACAGAGTTTTTGTGGAATTTTGTTAATTGGGAGCACCAACTTCAGAGGGTTAATCTTTTAAATGTTGTGAGAAGGAATGGCAACATTAGAAAGTGGTAAATGCTTTACCATCCCAACGTTTTGTGGAATGTGTTGCAGGCCTGAGATTCAGGAATGGATGTTTATTAACAAATTAAATTAAGTTGACAAGACAAAACAAAGTATCTTGTGTTCATGTTGTCTACAATTAAATAAAAGTCAAAGTAAATGTTAATACACTACATGAATTAATAAATAGAGGAAATAAAATATACATGTTTTCCTACTACTGTAGCTACTACTTTTTTTTCTGACAGTGATGATATGAAAGAAGCTCGGACTGAAAATTTGATCCACATACACTGCATGACTAGTAAGAGGTGTGTATGTAGCGTCACTCTTCCTATGACGCTGGCATTTTACGTAAATGTAGAGAAAACTGTGATGACAGTGCAGCACTAGGGCAAACATACAGCTTAGGGAGAAGCAAAGCTGTGACAATGAACAAGTTCCATCAAACCAATGATTTATTTAAGCCTGTGTTTGGCTTTGCTATTTAAATAGACTGCAGACCCAGGAGTCTTCTAGTGCCATCACTCACTTCCAACAATTGAGCTTGCACAGTTAGCTAGAACTCTGGCTCCAGCTAGTGGCAGCATATGGTCACAAGACAACATCATTACTGGTTATATCCAATATCATAGAGGAGGGCACAAAGTCTTGAAAACATGACTATATACACACCACAGTGATTATTCTAATATACAAGGTGGGTGGGGTAGATACAGAGGCAGAAGAAGATTCAGTCCTTGCTAAGAGATGAGTTATGACAGACCACTGCCATGCCTGAGGTGTTTTATGAGGCAGTTACTTATCCACCCAAGTGCTGCAGTTAGATCATAGATTTCACCATCATTACCATATTCTCTCCCCCGTTCACAGTTGTCAAACTGACTGCATCATTAAATACTGCATTAAACTGCTATTAGAGTGGGTAAGACCACAGAGATGATACACACCTATACTCCCGTCCGCAGGGACTGCTCAAATCTTTGCAGGGAGATTCCAGCCCTGCAGGGCTCATTTACAGGTCTCTTCCCTTCAAGGCAGTTTAGAACATTTGAAATTTTATGTATATCATTGTTTAAAAAAATCATATTTTGGAAGTTTCCAAAATTTTAGCTGCATGATGAATTTACCAATATAATTGTTACAAAATTACATAGAATAAATTGTATTATTTCTGTTCTCTGTTTTGGAAATATATGTTTTTGTTTGACAACAATATGTAATTTTTCAAATTTGGACATGTTATTATTATTATTATTATTATACAATGATACTGGACAATGATAAGTCAAACATATATTTTTTTAATTTTTCCAAATGTTTCCTTTTTGGAGGAGGTTTGAATTGGAAAACAATGTCATATTTACAATGTTCTCCCTCCAGGTTTTCCCAAATAAAAAAAAAAAAGTCCACATCATTTGAACACAGCTGCTCCTTACATTTCACAACAAATGGACCAATAAAAAATACCCCCAAATCACTTACACATTGTTTACTAAAGTGAACCATCAGTAGGTGAATGCATCTTAAGCTTCAGGTCACTGATTAGCTGAGGAAAGTAATCAATGTACAAAGGCAAATTATTTATTTATTAACAAAACCACATCAAAATTATTGGCCAACATTATAGCAATGAGTCTTTTCCTTTAATTCTTAGACAAGAGAATACAGGAGGCCAGCCTTGAGTACAGAACCTCTTCAGATCCTCCAGGTTCTTGGAACAAACCATACATGATTACCCTGCATGAAGATCTAACCACAACTTTCCTGGTGCTTCAATGAGTCCAAGATGCCATGTAAAGTAACAAGGCTTTCAGGCACTTTTGAAGAAAAATAGCCCCCGAAAAGAGCAAACCATATTCTATCAATCTGATGTTTGACATTTTGTAGGTGATCTATAAGGTCTAAAACAGAACGCCTTTACATGTTTATACAAGAGCATTCTCTACAATGTCCACATCCTTATTCCATTATTCCATATTACTTTGAATGCATAATATAACTAGTTCTGGCTGTACTTCATCTATATCTCAAGTCAACCTTTCCTCCGTGATCGAGGTTACTGAGAAACTGAGAGTCAACATCTCCAGGCGAGTGTCCAGGCTGTATGCAATGAACAGGAGTAGGCATGTTATTACTTTGCTGCATTTGTTACAGACATGAAACTACATTGAAATAGGCATGTTTGACCTTTCTACAACAATTAGTGAGATTTCAAATGTTATAGGAACCTCAGAAGCCTGAGGGCTCAGGCAAGACCACCCATCCATAAGCATGGATGGTTAAGGTGTGAATTGGCCAGATACTCAGAAAAGTATCTCATGTTCTTTCCCGATACATTTTTTCAAAAGGCTCTTGCAAAGGCCAGTTCATGTTCTATTTCAGTGAAGATTCGGGGTTGGTTCTTTTCTTCAGTAATTGATGAGATTCCAAATTCAGTGGATTGGTGTAAAAGGGCAAAAATGTGTGAAACACACTTGTTTTTTGTAGCTTCTTTCCTTAATGACCAACATAGCTCAAAAATCCAAAAGGATGAGGGCCCATAACTCTGCTTTTGAGAAGGATAGTCACAGACTGTTTCCAAAGTGCAGGTCAACTATGTCGGGCATCTGTTCAGCCACACCTACTAAACCTGGCAGATAACAGATGAATTAACAAAGTCACGTTCAGCAGAGAAATGACCAAATTGCGGAGGGCACCAGACCTCCGGAACCAGCTTTGAAAATCCCTGATGCATGTTTGTTTTCGTTTCTCTGAAAACAAATTAAGTTCTAATAAATGAAGGTAATTTAAAGCCTCATAAGTAAAGTCTTGCTATTGCTATATATTTGTACAAAGTTTCAGTATGTATACTTTTCACTTTCCTTCATTAATTGTGTCAATTTAGTTCACCATCCTAGAATCCCTCCTATATTCTATCATATTCCATCCAACCATCTTCTTAACGGCTTAATCCTGGTCAGGGTCCTCATGAAACCCCATACCCCTTTGGGAGCTGGACAGGCATTCCACTATTACAGCCAAACTCAGGACCTTCTTTACACAAACAACCTTTAACAACTTTCATACTCATGAAGATGTGGTGATGAAATTTGGATTAAATATACCTCAATCTGTGAAAAACACTGACGAGCACGATTACAGTGCAGGTAGATGGATGTTAATATCCAGCAACTAATATCTGCAGCTGTCGGAGTAGAGGCCGGCGCCCATCTAAGCCCGCAATTAATGTTGGTTATTTCATCCTTTGACTGGTGCAGTGATCTGTGCATAATGTATCAGTGCACTGTACAGGAGGAGTGTTCATGGTGTGAATGTATTGAATAACAAACTCGAATCAGAAGATGCAACAGGCATTTCTGAAACAGTTTGAAAACAACGGTCATTGGTTGGCAACCTTTACTGGTGGATGACCAAAATGAAAGTTGCTTGGACACTGGAGGTGGACATGTTCAGCACATGTTGTAACATCAGTCTTTTTCACACAGACTGAGGTATATTTAAAACGAAAATCATCACCATATCTTTATCAGTATTAAAGTTATTTACGGTTGTTTGGGTACGGCAGCAAACAGGGCTCCCTGTATATCCTCTATTCTATAAAATCTAAAGGTTTTTTCTAGAGTCTTGAGCTTTTTTTTTTTATAAAGTGATGCTTTAAATGTTACATAATAAAATACATTATATTTACATAAAATATAATGCATAATCAATACAGTGAATACATAACACTTTGAAACCTAGACTCCATAGACTGAAATAAAATGCCTGAATCATGTTAAAGACATTTTTCATTTTCTACTAATTAATACTGTCAGTTCAGTGCATCATTCTATATATGCAAGAACAAATTTAGTCTACAGGTGCTTTCTCATATTCATTACCTGTTTCAATAGCAAGCTGCAATTTTAATGAAATGATCTATTCTTGTTCTCAATATTGCTTGAACACATTTAAATAAGATATATTACTTTGGCTTCAGTTGGTGGGAATACCATAATTAAAACATTAGCTTATTTATTCTTCTAGGTCACAACAGGAAGACCAAACTCTACCATCGTGTAAGTTTTGGCACCAGTTCGACCTTTCCTCTGTGATTAATGGGGCTACAAAATCCTGGGAGAGGAGGGACCCTGTCTGTGGTTCCCCAGGGGACAGTGTGTCAGGGCCCAGGCTCTTTGGAAAGGTCAGGCATGTTCTGCTTTAGTGTAAAAGTTTCTGACCTTTCTTTGGCAAAGGCTACATTTCATTTCCACTTCCAAAAGCAACAGTTCTTCAATACACATTTACAAATTTGTAAGTTTAAAGCTCTTAAAGGTGAATGAAGGGTGCTTGGACATTTTTCATTTTCCTTAGATTAGTCAATCACTCAAGAAATGTTTGGAATCAAAATTTTGCTTCTTTATTTTAGAAAGCTAACATTGCTAACAAACACCAGAATTCAATAGTCACCTAAATAGCTCAGTCACTTCTGTAAAGTACATCTCTCAACCGGCATTAAATCTTTAAATTTAGTCTCAGACTGGTTTAGGACACAGTATGTCTTACTGTGAGTTTTAAAATAAACTTGTGTAGCTGAATGCTGCATCTGATCTAAAGTCAGTCTTCTAAAAGCCCTGCTGCTGTCTGAAGAGGATGCTCATAGCAGGGAGGATCTGTAAGTCATAGTGTGTCCTAAATCACACTGGCTAGACCTTAATTAAGAACTGGATGCCATTTTAGTGGCATAAGAGAGGTTTTCCTAATGTATTTGGCCAGAAATGATTGGGCTATTGAGGTGATATTTAGTTCTACTGTTTGATAGCAACATTAGCCTTGCAGCTCAAGTTCAAAAAGTTGAAAAATATGTTAATATACTTTCAGGGTGAATTAGTCCTTTAACAGTGAAACAAAAGAGTCCAATGTGCATTGACACAGAAGGTTGAGGAACCATTTGGAAAGCAATAGAACACATTAACACTTAGAAGCATACAGTAGTAATACACAGTGCAAATAATAAAAAAAGACAAATTACAAGACCAAAAGTGATGTATTGCTGAAATCCTCAGACATTTATTACTGTGATTAAGTAATGTAAATGCATGATGAAAACTAATCACTATGAAGCTGCAAAACATGACAATAAGTCAGATCCTCCAGGGACTTTCAAAATGTACACGAGAAGTGGGGCTTTCTGATGTCTCTAACTGTATTCTGCAGGTACACGACCTCTGGCAAAGTGAATGAGACTTTAGTGTAATACATCATGCGTTCATATGCACAGTGAACCACAAAAATACAGCCCCCAAAGCAGGACAGTTCTGTACACAGTAACACAATAACAGTTTATTACAAATTGTGTGGCCTTGTGAGACCTCATGAGCGGTAAGTTTTCAGTTACAGTGGAAACTTGAGCCAACAGTTTGTATCTTAAGACATTAAAAACGAACATATTAAACAAATTTAAGCCTTAGTATAACATAACTAAGATTAACTGGGGTAGTTTAACTGGGGACTGATTCAGAATACACAGTGCTAGACATAGCAAATGAAGAACTCAAGTAAGATGACTTCAATCAAATAAATATATGTATATATCAAAGGCACTACTTTGTTAGGACTCATGGACAACAACAAGCCAAAAAGAACAGGTCAATAATACAGACAGTTATATACACAAGTTTGGACACCCCTGGTTAAATGACATGTGCTGTTGTAAAGTTAACCTCTCAAATAGTCTGGATACATAAATTGGCTAAGGTCTATTCCTTACATTCAGAGATTCATTATTTCATATACTAAATTATTTTCTATGATACATGCAAAAGGAAGGTGTCATTTGAAAGCCAAAACCCTCTTATTTCTAATGCATTTAATTTCTGGCTATTTTAAGATGAAAACGACAGATTTTGCTTAAAATACACTATGTACCATATCTTCTTGGAATAAGTATTTAAAAAAAAACTTACAAAAACACTGAAGCTTTTTGACTTTTGGTTGTAATTCTATCCTAATGTCTGAATATGTCCCAAACAAATAGAACTGAACAGCCAGTTTCTGTCCTGCTGAAGGGTGCCCTCTTGTGGCATGAATTCGAGTTGTGAGATTAACCTACATAAAGTTCCTTTAGTGCTGTGCAACCTGAAAAAAATCTATTTCTGGAACAAAACACCACCTACATTTTAGTGTTCCACAGTAAATTTTAAGCATGTGTTATAATAATAATAATAAATAATTATAATACAAATCAACACATGTTCTGCCAAATTGAAGGGTTCTTTAACAAAACACAAACAAAGCAAAAAAATAATTTTGCATTTAGTTCATTGACACTATATAAAATATGAAAAAAATGTATAAAAAAAGATTTGGGCACACAAATTCAGACAAAAATCCTAAATAGTAGACTGAACCCTCAAAGGGTCCTTTCCAGAGCATCTCTCAAAAATACAGTTTTTTCCAAATTCATTAATTTTAGCCATACACACTAAAATATGTAGAACATATTACATATTTTAATATGTTGCCCATAGAGGATGCTCATTTATTTTCAAATCATTACAACATGTCACTCGGGGGTGTACAAACTTTTGTAAACAACTCAATGTAAATAGACATTTTGTCATTTATTTAATAAATTATACATTTTATTTACTTTCTCTATAACTGTGATAGAACTAGAGCTATTAGAAACAACTACTTTATGTCAAAACAAACTGATATATAAAATAAAGTCTGTGACTTATCACAGTATTAGTGGCAGCACTTAAATGTGTTGTGTTTATAGCTCAGCCTAGAGCTGAGAATGACAAGAAAAAAAAAAAAGACAATGTAAATCAGATGCTCTGCTCCAGTCTGGGACAGCCTCACTTCACAGTGTTGAGAATTACAGGGTTAAAACAGGGAAAGCAGTAAACTGTGAAACTGTACATGATCAATAACAAACATTTATCAAACATTAATCTCAATGCCGTTAGAAGTTACATTTGTGAAAAATGACCTGAAGAATAAACTGTACATTCACCATGTTTTACAGCAGTGGTCACCAATCCTGCTCCTGGAGGTCTACCTCCACCCGATCCATCTAATTATTGCCTTCTTCATTAGCTGACAGTGAAAGTGCACAATCTTTGACCAATGTGCTTGCACACAACTGAATTTGTCCTCTGTTAACCCATCCGTGCAGTGAAACACACACAAACTAGTGAGCATACATGCCTGAAGTGGTGGGCAACCCCTGTCTACGGAGCCTGGGAAGCAGTTGGGTGTTAGGTGCCTTGCTCATGGGCACTTCAGACATGTTCAGGACCAAACCAGCAACCTTCAGATCACAAGACTGGGTCCCAACCATCAGTGTGATGCGTGGTTTTTTTGGCTTGGAGGTGAAACCTGCAGGAAAGTTAGATCTCCAGGAGGATGCTTGGTGACCACTGCTTTAGAGGATAAGCAGTGGCAGGTAAAGCTGAAATACTTTGCATTCACTTATTACCGGGTTTCAGTGATGGCATTTGAGAAGAAATGATGTCGTTTGAGATGATTGTGTTTAATTGTGAATGAAATGATGGCACGTGATGATTAATAATGCATTGAAAACATTGTTTTCAGACTTTTATTAAAATAATGACGTTCTAGAGCTTTCTGCTGAAAGTTACATGCTGAGCTCTGGAATCACACACACACACACACACACACACACGATGGTCAGCAGCGGTTTGTGATGAAGTCTGGTATTACAAAGTGAGCTACAGGTGCAAACAATCTGAACAGCACAAAAATAAAAGCCAATAACTTTTGCTCGTGAAGTGGACATTAATGAATGTGATATACAAATTCTAAAAATGGTTCATTCTGAAATGTAAGTGGTGAGTCTGAGAAAAAAAAAAAAAACAACAACAACAACACTGAAAACAATCCACTCGTACAACAAAACCATGTGACGACACAAACTGTTACTGAATTAGGAAAATCACAGACTGTTAAAAAGCCCATTCATAATGGCAGTATACATGGTTAGTTATGTAACATTTGTTACTTATTTCCATTAAGAGAGTTCCACTGAATATATTACATCTGACTGCTGTGAATGACGTTATGATTAATGGCAACGTTTGTGAAAATGGGTTCAGTTTAAAGGTACAGAAAGTACCATTTTCATATTTTGCTCACAAGAATGAAGAAGTACACTGTAGAAAATGAACGTTTCACTCTCGTTATCCTACAACAGCCCATTTGCTCCCACATGAGCCTATTTATATAACACTTTTCTTCATTAAGCCTAAATGTGACAATCAACTTATTGCATCTTGAGCAAAATGGACCAATTAAAACTTGGCTGAGCCTATTTACAATTGAGCTATACTTTTACTAAAAACAGTGCTCTGTTTGCTTTTAGTTTTGGTTTTGAGAGAGATCTGCACACAAATCTCACTGAAGTTACAGTGTGGATATGCAACTGCACCCTTTAAAATGAAACAGTTATTACAGTTTCATTACAAATGAATGTTTTCTAATTACAGGTTGGAAAAAATGAAATCAAGGGCATTTTATTTAAGTCAAATACCTGATTCACTACATCCTAACAGTACATATTTAGCATATAATAAGTAGAGAGGGAAGATATTCTACAGATACTAGATGCCCTGCAAGCTGTGATATGGCGACGTTCAGCCCTCTCCATGAATGAAAAATATCTAACTTCTTTCAAAAATACTACACTGTTAATGAGATACAGTATATAATGGGATATACAGCAATATAATAGGTCAGATCCTTCAGTCATGGCTAACAAATACTTTTGTACTGGGTACATCCATAATGTAACATGCCCCCTTGTCCCAGTGCACGGTATTGCGTCCAGGTCTCCCAGCAAGCTCTCCTCTTCTTCCCTGCACAGTGCATGTGTGATAGGAACTGAACCAGAGGAGCCAGAAAAGAGAAGGATGCCCTAAATCGGTCACTCAGTCAGTGGGCCAGAGCATCCTATGCACCTGTTGGTACTCCTTTTCTGGAAACGTCAGGAGGACGTAAAAATGAAACCCAGCGTCATAACACTAATAATCATCTTCTTTTCTAAATAAAAAATAACAAAATCTAAAATCCCCTTTGTATGTGCCAGCCATCCTTGGCAGAACCGTCTGAGATTTGGCACAGTTTAACATTTGTGCTTCATGGCCAGCTGTAAGGAGGGAGAGAGAGAGAGAGAGAGAGAGAGAGAGAGAGAGAGAGAGAGAGAGAGAGAGAGAGAGAGAGAGAGAGAGAGAGAGAGAGAGAGAGGGGGAGTGAAAGAAAAAGAGAGAGAGAGAGGGAGTGAAAGAAAAAGAGAGAGAGAGAGGGAGTGAAAGAAAGAGAGAGAGAGAGAGAGAGAGAGGGAGTGAAAGAAAGAGAGAGTGAAAGAAAAAGAAAGAAAGAGAGAGGGGGGAGTGAAAGAAAGAGAGTGAAAGAGAGAGAGAGAGTGAAAGAGAGAGAGAGAAAGAGAGATAGAGAGAAAGAGAGAGGGAGTGAGTGAAAGAAAGAGAGAGAGAAAAATAGAGAGAGAGAGAAAGAAAGAAAGAAGGAAAGAAAAAAAGAAAGAGAGAGAGAGAGAGAGACAGGGAGTGAAAGAAAAAGAGAGAAAGAGAGAGAGGGAGAGAAAGAAAGAGAGATAAAGAAAGAAAGAAAGAAAGAAAGAGAAAGAAAGAAAGAAAGAAAGAAAGAAAGAAAGAAAGAA
>BRDA01008377.1:65090-89730 GCA_036984385.1 Crenuchus spilurus | reverse complement strand
GAAACTGAAGCTGCACAAACTATGTGTGATAGAGACTGAAAAAGAGCAAAGACAGCCTAACACTCTCAGCCTACACACATCGCACTGCTACATGCATACAACCTGTCCATCTAAACATAGTCATTAAAAATGCATTAATAAAATACACTTCAAGGAATACAGACTGTGGTGTCTGCAGGTATGCATTACTGTGGTATACACTACATATACATGTCCTTTAAAATTTTGTAGTGATGACGTGCATTTACAAACAAAGCAAATTCCACTATACAACATTTCAGAAAATCTACTGTAGCCCATTGATTGTTAGCAGTGTTGGGTGCAACACTTTATAAATTCACATTTTTTTCCTGTAACAAAAAATGTAAAGAATTATAGTACAATTTAATGCAACCACATTACAGTTACTATAGATAACAGTGTTCCTTACCTTACTCGTCTGTCTTTAAGAGTACAATATTAATTATATATGAAGAGGGTTGTCACAACACCAGAATTTTGACTTCAATACCTAATGTAGTGTGTAATGCATTAAAACATGATTTTGATGTACAGTATATTTGTTTGCATGTGTCTATGATTTGTGCATGTGCTGCCTTTCATAAAAAAAAAAAAAAAAAACTGTTGTTTTGAGCTGCAGCGTTTTTAGATGTTTCTGGGTTTTAGCTTCAACCATTCATTTTAATTAAGCTGACTGTCATGACTGCTGAGTTCAGTGGAGAGGGTCTCTGGCAGGATGAGCACTGTGAGTTTCTGGTACAGATTTGTTTGGGATTTATAGAGTAATGCAGAAGTAATGAGCCATAAGATTACATTTTCCAGAGAGTAATATGTAAAGTAATCCTATTACAATTTGACAAGTAATCAGTAATTTGTAATTAATTACTTTTTTATGTTAATGAACTCACTACTGATTCCTCAACTTATTTTACCAATCTAACAGCATAAGCGAGATTAAACATGAATAAAACAGATGCAAAATCATCTATAAAACAAGCAACAAGTGAAAAAATCTAATCCCCACAAATACCAGCTCACCAATTTAAACGATAAAACCAGATTTTTTTTTTTTTTTTTAAATAAACACTTGTCATTCAGTATAACTGCTCATCTAATCAACATCTACTATAAAGCATGCAAGTTACATGATATATCAATGTAAATAATGCACTCTATTATTTAATGAGCTCATATATAATCCCGGATGATTAGGGAGTTAAGTGTTCAGGAAAGAAATGGAATGTTCTAACTTTATTTTAAAAATTCTTTGCAAAACCTCTGGAGATGACCCCCCTCCCGCAGTGTCTCATTCATTTGTGACTTCATTCATTTCATTAATGGAAGCTCTAACAACCGCAGTGGGAAGCTCATTAAGGGAAGGGCAGAAACACCAATCTCATTCACAGCTGGACAGACCAGACTTCACTGTGCTGCAATGCACACAGTGAACACCAGGGGGCAGCAAAGACACACAAACACTTAACATCAATAAGCATTCAGATCAAAAGGGTGAGAGAGGACAATCACAATGGGACAATGACTATACAGTGTGGACAAAGGACAAACCTATAAGGTCAAAGGAACAACAGCATGCTTTGTATAAATGTCAGGTTAAGTCAGTATAGGTGAAAGAATAAACCTGAGCAATGATGATCATCAAACATAGCAACCAGTAGGAGATTAAAAGAAAAAAGAAATAAATGAGGCACCTGCAGTGGAGGTTTATGGCTCTTTTTTATGTTATTGTAATAATCATTCTCTCTCACACCTGACCTTCAAATTCACTCAGTAGGGTCCATATGTGAAACAGTAGGCGTAATCAGATTCACTAAAACACTATTAACCTACAGCACTATTAAGCAAGCCTGCTTTCCATTTATTAGCTTGGCTTTCATAAAACACATGAATATGAACAGACTTTTCAACACATTAATGAGCCTCCCCTGTTGTGATGAACATCAATTCCCCAAGCGTGTCTTTTTTTAATGAAAGAACGGCAGGTAAGAAACCTCTGTTGCTAAAAGAAGCCTCAAAGGGGGTGGGAAAATGTTATTAGAAGTTGTAAATGGATGAAACATGCATTGACAATGTTGGCAGGAGGACGTTTAATCCCATTAGATGTGCAAAACCAAATTAAGATAATGTACTTTTGCTGATATGCAATTAGTATGGATGGGCACACTTCAATGAGAGAAATGTGTGACATGGGAGAACTTTTAAAGCGAGCACGGTCCTCTGGTTAGAGGAAGGGGAATAATCAAACGTCTGCTGAAGCAACTGAGAGGGTTTAATGAGGTACAGCAAGGTCAGAATAATGTCCTCACTTAGCAAAATGGCTCTATGTTCCATGTCTGCCATACGAGTACACTCTCATTGAACGGTGTGAATCTGGTTAGCATGCTTAAGCATTACATGGATATTGGAGGCAACTGTGACCTTAGTTCTGACCTCTGCCTTATTCATTAGTTTTAGATAAGTGAACAGAAAATGTATTTTACTACTTTGTTATTGTCATTTATTTCAGAAGATTTTTTTCTAGCTGTTTGGAGACTCCAGTCTTCTATGGTAGAAGGGTGAGGTCAGTGTCACTACTTTTTAGCTTGGTTATGGTATCTCTCACAAGTTGATAAGCCTTTATAGGCTTTAACATGGCTGTTTACTCTCCAACAGAAGTTTAGCACTTATTTTGCACAAGACAAAATGGGACAGAAATATCACAGACAGTAGGAAATATTAGACATTTGTCTATAAACATCCTCAATAAACACTAATAATCACTAGTAGATATTAGTCCATAAACACAAGTGAACACTATTAATTATTAGAATATTAGATATTAGTCCATAAACAGTCATTAGAATAGGAGATATTAGTTCATGAGCATCCTCACTAAACACTATTAATCACTAGTAGATATTAGTCCATAAACATCATTGAACACTATTAATTATTAGAATATTAGATATTAGTCCATAAACAGTCATTAGAATAGGAGATATTAGTTCATGAGCATCCTCACTAAACACTATTAATCACTAGTAGATATTAGTCCATACACATCAATGAACACTATTAATTATTAGAATATTAGATATTATTCCATAAACAGTCATTAGAATAGGAGATATTAGTTCATGAGCATCCTCACTAAACACTATTAATCACTAGTAGATATTAGTCCATACACATCAATGAACACTATTAATTATTAGAATATTAGATATTATTCCATAAACAGTCATTAGAATAGGAGATATTAGTTCATGAGCATCCTCACTAAACACTATTAATCACTAGTAGATATTAGTCCATAAACATCAGTGAACACTATTAATTATTAGAATAGGTGATTTTACTCCATGTTTTGTGAAACATGTATCTCATGTAGCACAGCTCCATGCAAGTGAACCACACAGACAAGCTGCATATTCAATAACCCCAGTTCATCACTGGTTACTGTGGCCTACATTACATTTACATTTGAGGCATTTAGCAGACACTTTTATCCAGAGTGATTTACAGTTGGGGGTTAGGTGCATTGCTTGAGGGCACTTCAGTCATGACCTGCCTGGGGATTGAACCGGCAACCTGTTCCCTAACAACCAGGCCATAGCTGCCTCTGTGGGTCGTCCTGCATGAGATGTGTGCTTCACAAAACACATCACAAAATGTCCAATCTCTGCCTACCATTACTAAACTTCAGACAGGGAGCAACATGACAAAGTAACCAATCACATTACTCAACATATGGCAGGGCTGAGTAGTGAAGTAAACCCAAGGCCACCCATTTCTGACTCTCTGGAATAATGGTCATTACTGTTTGAGTGACAGACCGTCTATCATATAAACGTCATAATAATTAGGTATAAACATGTTTTGTGAAATTTTGTTTATAGATGTGAATTGCCGTCCATGTATTGTGGGCTTGAAAACAGTGTTGACACAGAGACAGACGTATCAAAATTGTAAACAGTCTGAGGTATGTACAAACAGTCTGTAAAATGCCTATCAATTTAAAAAGTGCTTATTCAACCAAAAACTAAATAAAGTTTTATTCTATAAGTGTTGGAAAACGAACATATCAGTACATAAAACCACAAAAGTAGGACACTGATGCAGTATATGGACTACTTAAGAGCCAAGTAGTTGGAATAAAGTAAGCATGTCATACCTTGTGTGCAGTATCAGCAAACTGCTGTGCACTGTTCATCATATCTCCAGTCTTTTCTTCCACTCGTCCCAGTCTCTCTCCACGCTCATTCAAAGCCTGACTGGCCTTCTGCACCGCACTGGTCACACTGTCTGCCGCAGAGTGCAGGATGCTGTTACCTGTGTATACAACCACAAAGAGGACTACCATTAAGTTATTTATTTAAGGCCAGTTGTTCTTCTCCAATGTCTGCTTTGCCATTTCCCACTCACTATATATGCATCTCCGTATCACACCAATCTGGCAAGCCTGTGTTTCCTCTGTCACATGTGTCCGAGCTATCGCTGACACAATTTCACTGGACAGTTAAACACATTTGGAGGAGAACACTAATCACTAATTCTTTTACATCCTTTAACAACCACTTAAACTAGCACCAAGTAATGAAGCTGATGGAGGACCATGGTATCTATCCAGAGAAAACTAGACTAGTTATGCTTTTTTTGGACTTTCAGTCATGGATGGCTGTGGGATCAAACATCGTTTGTGGATTATTCTTTTTAATTGTTGCCATACCAATGAAATAGCAAAAAGAATACAGCAATAATCACATCAGGTGAGATTTTTTTATGCACATAGCAAAGAGATTATCACAGGATTCACTTTTCTAACTTAATTTGTTGATTTTTACTTATTATTACTTTATTTGATTTCAACCACATTCTTAACACTCTGCAGGTATACAGTATCACATTCCACCAAAAGTAAGGTTGGATCCACCAAAGGTAAGTCAATAAGCACAATACAGTTGTGTTTGCTACTTTTCTTGACTTCTTCCCGCTCTGCTTTCAGAGACAGGGCTGATAATGGAGACTGTTTCTGCAGAACAGCACAAGCCTAATTTTTGGGCTACCACGCTCCACTGACAGCCCCAAACCCTGTGGATGTTTCCACTGACAGGCTATATAATTTAGGCTGCATTCACAAGTGCCACTGCGGCTTTGTTAACAACTGAGTCCATGGAAGGGATGTGAAACCCACATGCGTTCATTACAGGCCTGCAGCTAGTAGATAAGAATCTGTTGCCTTATTAGTGAATCTCCAAAAATTAGAACATAGTGGAAAAAGTTCATGGGTTCATAATTTAATTTAAAAAAGTAAACTAATATATTTCAAGACTTTTTGTTTTAATGTTGATACTTTTTGTTTTAATGTTTGAATACTGTTCGAACTCAATGCCAAATATATGTTTATGAATTTGAATTTCTTCACTATTTTATCAACTATTTTGTTATTTTAAGATGTTACTGTAATGTTATGATTTTTATTTTTATTACTATATTTTTACTATTGTTATTTTATTATTTTATTTTAATTTCTACTCTGTTGTACAGTACTTTTGGTCAGCTTCGGCTATTTTAAATGTGCTTATAAATAAACTGAATTGAAATATGTCTGCTAGCTAAGCCAATTTGGACTAGATGTCCTGCTCATATGATGTGTGTCCTAAGCATACACAGTTCCATACTAGAATTTTGTCCTTATACATGCTTTTAGGTAGCAGAGCAGCTCAGTGTAGTAAAAAGCCAAATGTATAAT
Source organism: Crenuchus spilurus (assembly GCA_036984385.1). Classification (NCBI taxonomy): domain Eukaryota; kingdom Metazoa; phylum Chordata; class Actinopteri; order Characiformes; family Crenuchidae; genus Crenuchus; species Crenuchus spilurus. The sequence continues at coordinate 83,981 of BRDA01008377.1, read as the reverse complement.
TACAATACAGTTTTACTGCTACCTCAAATATACTAATGTAACTAACAATTAGAATATTGTGAAAAAAAGTTCTTAATTTGTTCAAAAAGTTTATTTCAAGCCTTTTTGTTTTAATGTTGATACTGTCTGAAAGGTAATTTATTTAAACTCCAAATAAAATATTCTAATAATTTGAGATACTAGGTTTTTTGAGCTATAAGCCAAACTGATCAACAGTAAAGCAAAAATGTGCAATATGCTTGAAATATTTTAGCATTTTATGTAAAATTAATATACAACATGACCGTTTACCTTTCTGAATTAAATTTTGAACAACAATGTGCTTTTTCATGATATGTAAATGTAAGGGCGGTGTGCTTCTTTGTACAGCTGCTTTTCCATTGTTTTATGACCCCATCTGTTGGTGGCACCGCATCATGTTTCCCAAAAAATTACACAAAGGCTCCTTTTAAAAAAATCCAAACAAAAGATTCTTCATTGAAGCAGCACACAAGCACCAAAATGTTCCTATGTGAACAATAGATAAGAACATGGAAACAAAGTGGCTTCAGATCAGATCAGAGAACAATATAAGCCTCTCACGAGGTTGGGAAAAGGCTGGAACAAAGAGCCATCAATACAAAGATTTTATTTGACCCGAGATGAAAGGAGACGTTGATACCGAAACCTTGTCATTCATCTCCTCTATCAGAAATGCAGGATGTATAAGAAAGTTGTCAGTTATAATTAGGGATGGTCCAATCAGGTTTTATGCTGCCAATCACAGATACCAATCACCATGAGTGCCGATCACCAATACCGTTCACATGGATTGGCTGGTTTTTATTTATTTGTGATGAGTACTACTGGCTACATGATTTGGAAAAAAAAGCAAAAAGTAAAAACGTTTTTACTTTATTTTTCAAGAAAAAAAAAAAACTTGCAGGCACAATGCAGCAGCTATTCAAGTCAAAAGGACAACTGAACAATACTTATATTTACCTGCTATCAGTAACAATCTTTAACAGACTGAAAACATTAAGGATCTCATCAGGCTAAATAGTGCAGAATGTCAAATAAATCTCAAAACGCTGACTAAATCAAATAATGTCAAATAAAAAAATGAAATATTCATTCTTTTTTTTAATGAAGAGGAGGATCTAAGCTTTTTCAGTCATGAGTCTATTCATGTGCTTGTCCAGTGATGGATACAGCGCTGAATAAGCGCACAGTGAGCCTCAAAAACTCACCACACTCCGCCCAGTATTTGTTCTTTAAATGTATTAAATTTGTTTTGTTGAAGCATTTTAATGAGCTCCCCCCAATTATTTTCCTTCAAAATATCTTTAGTGTCATGGAAAGATTTACAGGATATCACCTTTGTCATTTTAATGCACATTTGTTAGCCTTGGTGGGCAGATAGGTGGGATATTTGGTTAGGTGATACAGACCCATCTCATCCTACAGCAAGATAACAAGGCCCATCATCTTATCCAAAGTTAACTTTATTAAAGTCAAAATAATCAGCCCACAGCTCCAGCCTAGCTATCTAAAATCAGTCCTTTCATTCGGTGGACAGACTAAATTAGCTACCGTGCACTCTTCTCTATTGCACACACTGAAGCATGAGTCATCTGAGGAGTCTATGTTACAAATGGCCAGTACATTTACCTTCAGACATGCTTTTAAAATGCCTCTCTAGCATCTTGAAGATGATAAGAAAAAACAACTGCATTTAAAAGCTACAACAGCCTAAGTGATGTGCTTCATACTGAAAAGCTAAGACTCAGGAGAGGGATTCATCACTGGCGACTGGCCAGCTAACAGGACCTCTTACTGTTTACCTGACCAGCCTCAGGCCATCAGCCTCACAACCACCTTTCTGTCAGCAGAAACAAGGCTTAAGTCTTTAATACTGCCTCTAATACTTGTTCTGTACTTACTGAAGAGGACCCACTAGCTCCATCACAGCCCACCTGAGGGCAAGGCTAGGTTCTATCTATCCAGTCCAAGAAGATGGGGAAAAGTGAGGTATAACTCAATAATAAATTACTTGCACAAAACTGAAATAACAAGTAAGAAGAAGAACAGGAGGAGGAAGAAGAAGGAAAAGAATGAGAGGGAGCAGAGTTAGAAGGAAAATGAGAAGTAGGTGAAGGACAAAGAAGAAAGAAGGAAATGGCAGCCAGTGATGAAAGACTGGTTGATGGATTCTCCTGCGATACACACCAGACCAGCTGCCCACCTCAGATGATAATAATAATAATAATAATAATAATAATAATAATAATAATAATAATAATAAAATATAATATAATAATAATAATAATAATATAATAATAATAATAATAATATAATATAATAATAATAATAATAATATAATATAATAATATAATAATAATAATAATTAAAATATAATAATAATTAAAATATAATAATAATTTTCATATAATAATTTTAATATAATAATAATAATAATAATTTTAATATAATAATAATAATATAATAATAATAATATAATAATAATAATAATAATAATAATAATAATAATAATAATAATAATATAATAATATAATAATAATATAATAATAATAATAATAATATAATAATAATAATAATAATATAATAATAATAATATAATGATAATAATATAATATAATAATAATAATAATATAATAATAATAATAATAATAATAATATAATAATAATAATAACAACATTTTACACTATAGCATAATGTTAAACTAAACTGATACTGTATATTCCTATCAGTAGTCTGATCAGAGGAGGATGGATCACCTTTGTGAGTCTCGGTTCCTCCCAAGGTTTCTTCATCCAGCCTTGAGGGAGTTTTTCCTTGCCACTGTCGCCTTCAGCTTGTTCACACTGGGGCTTTTAATTTTTCTTTATTCTAATTATCTGTGGCTGATATTAATGATGTAAAGCTGTGTTGTGACATCAGTTGTAAAAGGCACTATATAAATGCATTTTGATTGATTGATTCTTCAAGAAAAGAAGAAGAATGAAAGGAGATGAAGGTGGAGAAGGAGGATATGAAGAAGACAAAGGTGAAGGAGAAACAAAAAAGAAGAAGGAAAAGAGGAGAAGATGAAGGAGAAGGAGGAAAATGAGAAGGAGAAAAAAAGTGAAGAAAGATGAAGAAGGAGGAGGAGAATGAGAAGAACAAGGAGGAGGATAATAGTGAGAATGAGGATAAGAATGAGAAGGTGAGGATAAACAATAAGGAAAAGAGAGAAGACGAAGGAGAATGAGAACGAAAAATGAAAAAAAATTGAGATGGAGGTGAAAATGACAGACATGAAGAAGAAAGAGGAGGGGGAGAAGAAGAAGACGAAAAAGAGGGGAAAGGAGAAAGAAAAGAAGAAGAATGAGAAACAGGTGAAGGAAACAGAAGAAAGTGAAGAGAATGAGAAAAAGAAAAGTGAAAAAATGAAAACATGAAGGTGAAGAATGAGAAAGAAGTGAAAAATGACAAAGTGAAGAAGAAGAAGATAAAGAAGAAGTAGAAAAAGAAGATGAAATAGAAAAAGAAAGAAAGAAAGAAAGAAAGAAAAGAAGAAAGAAGAAACAAAAAAAGGAAAAGGATGAGGACGAGGAGGATGAGAAGAAGAAGAATGTGAAGGAGGAGGAGGAGCTTGAGTAAGAAGAATGTGAAGAGTAAGATGAGCTTCTTCTGTACTGACTGTAATGAAAGCAAAGACAGGCTGGCTGCTGATGAGCACACTGACCTGCCTCTCCTCACCCTGGACTTTATTAAGGTGCAGGCGGGCAGCTTGGGGATTTGTGAGGAGTGAAGCACTGCTTTGTTAAAGCTCTGTCCAATTTCTCAGAGGAAAACAGCCAAGCTTGGTTTATCTCTTAAGACCACACAAGGATGCTGTACTTCTGTCAGCAGATCTGTTTGTTCATTCAAAGTCCAAATTATCTTCAGAAAAAAGGCTTTTCAGAGTACACGACTACATTTGTTTGAAACAACAGTCTTGACATTTTCTATGCTAATGCTAATTTATGTACCACAAAAAAGATGTTCTTTTGTGATTGCTCCAACTGCAATCTGACCTTTGCCCTCTGCATCCCACATGCTGTATGTTTAACAGAAAATATCTGCTGTTGCTCAAAACATCAAGAGGAACTTGTCTCTGCACCCCACTGATATCAGCCTTAAATGGGTGTGCCTGTAAGACAAAAAAATATTTTTTTGGCATTGATGTACTAAGAACAATGTCCCAAAGTGAACCCCTAAAACAGAGGTCATCTGCTTTGGATTTTCAGTAGTACCAAGAATTCCTGATCATAAATCATAAAGATCAGATCATAAGGATTCACTGATCATTGCAATGACATCTGGTTCTTTGCAGTAAAATCAATTTAGTGCAGTTGGACAACAATCTAAGCAAACAGGTATACAGGAAGGAAAAGTTTGGTGAAACATTATGTTTAAAAAGTTACCCCATTACTCCAAATGTAGTCTTTCAGCTGAGACATGTTTACTCACTTCTAAAGTTCTGAACATCAATTCAAAATTAAGACTTGCACCAAGAATGGAAAGTAACAAAACATTTAAACATTTTTGGGCCCAGAGTGCCTCAGCAAACTAAGGGGCTGACACTATGATCAGAGGGTCCCAAATTGGAATCTCAGTAATGCTGCTCATCATCAACAGCCAAGGCCCAAGAGAGCAAAAATTGGTTATGCAGGCACTCTTTCACATCACTACTACCATGCAATGTCTGCTGGATACAGAGCTGGGGATCCTGCACTTGGCTGCCCAGTGACGATGTGTTAGCAGCCGTTGGAAAAGAGGTGGTGGCTGACTTCACATGCATTGGAGGAGTGCTAGTCTTCACCCTCCTAGAGTCAGGGACATTACAAGTGATTGGGAGAGTCAAAGTGGATGTGTGAGTCGACTGGCTACCATTACATTGGGGGCAGCAGATGCAAGTGGAGCAGCCAGCAGCAGGGCAAGCAGCAATATTCAATATTCATACATTTAATTCTACTAAAATGATCAAACCTGCTTTAGCAGATCTATGGTGGTGATATGCCATTAGGTAGGTCAGTGGGGAGGAATTAATGTCATCGGTGTCTAACTAGAGCATCTCATTTATCTGTCTTATAAGGGTGGATGATGGTTTGAACACCGACTACTTGGATAACTGTCTACATAGTCAGTTCACTTGGTATTGAGAAAGACCTAATATGTCATATAATATCAGAATAAGTCTGCGTAAGTCTGCATAAGTTTACTCAAACACGTATTGAAGAGTGTGTGTGATGGTAAACAGCTTGCAAAATATCTAGAACTTTAAAGCTACTCCACTTCACTGACCAAAGGAATTTCATTATTGCTTGGCCACATTAGCCTTGTAGCTCCAATGCAAAATGAAGTAATATAATCCAAACGTCTTCACTGATCAACAGGTCAGGAAAAAGAAACCCGATTCCTTTTGAACTCTTCTGCTCTTAACTGTAAAGTTAGTCAGTCGGTTGTTCTTGGCAGGAGAAGCTTCAAAGGCCGACACTCTGCACAGTCATGACGATGGCCTCTCTGCTCAGCAGGCTGTTTAGAAGCAGGCTCATCACGCAGAGCTGCAACTACAGAACTCCAAGCTCAGGACTGCCAAACAGGAAACATCCTGTGGAGCTACACAAATTATACAGCCAATCTTTTCAATGCACTCCCACTCCTCTCTCAAACTGTTTAATTCATGCAAATCTTGACTTTCCATTATGATTTGACCTAAGAAGCCTGCTGCTCTTAACCTTTCTCTACTATTCTTCCACCCAGCCAGAAGCTATTCTCCTTCATTTTAAAGTTAAATGGAAAGAAAAAAACCCACTTGTTCCAAACAGCACAAAATCAGAACATTTTGGCATGATAAAAGGAAGGTTATCTGGGTTTGTAGGCTCAGGTTTTACTTCCCTTACTCACATGCTTCTAATTCAACTCACAACTTCATCCCAGATACACTGTATAGACAAAAGTATTAGGACATAGACTCATATCATCCAAAATCAGGTGTATTATAATAGTCTTTTGTTGGAGTTTCTTTGGGAGTCTCTATTGACATTTTGGAGCCGTGAAGATCTGACCTAACTAACAAGAGCATTAGTGAGGTCAGGATGCTGGATGATCACCACTCCCACTTCATCCTCACCTCATCCCAGAAGTATTGAGTTGAGCATCATCATTCTAGAGAACACAGTTCCATTGCTCAACAGCTCAATGCTGGCATTACACATGGTGTCTACAGGTTCATGCTTATCTACTTCAGAGAGTCCTCTTCATTTGGTTTCCGTACAGGGACTAAACAAGCTGTGTGTCTGTATTTGTACAGTGGTGCTTGAAAGTTTCCAAATTTCTATTTCAAATTTCTGAGAACCTCAGAAAAAGAACTGTTGATGTAGATCGGGCTGGAAAAGCTTACAAAACCATTTCTAAAGAGTTTGGACTCCACCAATGCACAGTCAGACAGATTGCGTACAAATGTAGGAAATTCAAGACCATTGTTACTCCCTCCAGGATTGGTCGACCAACAAAGATCACTCCAAGAGCAAGGCATGTAATAGTCGGCGAGGTCACAAAGGACCCCAGGGTAACTTCTAAGCAAAGAACATTGCTGCTCATCTGCGGTTTGCTAACCAAAGAATGTTTAAAGAACAGTTAACAGAAATGTTTAGTTCCAGTTATTGCTGCAAAGGAGAGTCACACCAGATTGTCACTCACAAATAGGTCATATTGGATCATTTTCCTCAATAAATAAATTACACATTTACATTTTTGTCTAGTTTTATCTATTTTAAGACTTTTATTAGGATATTTATACAGAAATATAGTAAAATCTAAAGGGTTCACAAACGTTCAAGCACCACTGTACATCTGTGTCTACTTAAAATAGTTGAATTCATTAGAGGTGTACACAAACATTTAGACATATATTGTATATGAAGCCCATGTAGAAGATATAAGAAGACACTTCTTTGACATTTAAATGAAGTGGTAGTGTCAACAAAAATCTGTCTGATGAAAATTGCAATAGACATTAAATTTGTAACCTATTTCTCTTGGCTCACCTGTTTGAAGTCGAACCCTTGGGTCTGAAACAAACACCTTCCTCACTCTGTTCAAAAAGCTCTTGCAACAGAAAATGACTGAATTTACTGACTGATCTCCTGCTACTAAAAACAAAGACAGTGGCTTAGTTTGACTAAATTAATGAATTTTATATTACGTTCACTCTCAGGCTTCAGTGTTAAGTGTGTTAAGTATAGATCCACCCACTTTAGTTCATCTGGGCTATATTCACAAATTTCTGAACTTTATTAACTCAGATTAAATAACCTTTTGCAACTTCAGTCTAATACAGAGAATTGTTGAGCCTCGTAAATAAATATGTAAACCTGGTATAATATTGTTTTCTTATTTTATTTTGATATCAGGTTTAAGCAACACTCAAGCAGAAAACTTAGCCCAGGAAGGGAACAAGGGAACTCGTATTCAATTCCAAAACCACACAAATGTTTCGTTTCAGCATTAATTTGTTATGGTGATTAGTAACAGTTTGCTTTCCTCACCACACATACAGATACAGTATAATAATAATCTTAAATAATTTCTATTTCCCAGATTAGACACTTTATATTGCCCAGTGTTTAATAATTGACATTATATCACAGGTAGACAACAGTAAACTACCAAATACTGTTAATTTCCAGCTGATTCCTATTTAACAAACTAAATCATCCCAGCACTTTCCATCTACTCATTAAAGGTCTGACATTAAAAAGAAGCCTTGGTACTTAACATGGTATTAATTTTCTATGTTGACATAGTTTAAATAGTATTTTACTCAAAATGAAATATTTGAATAATTTGATATTATGGATTTCTGATTTTCATGAGCTATAAGCCACACTGATCAACATGACAAAAACACAGGCTTGAAATTACCTTTTACATGTAATGAATATAAAATAGATTTTTTTTTTTTTTTTTTTTTTTTTTTTTTTTTTTTTATTTATTTATTTTATGATGTATTATAAATAAATGATATATGTATTTATATCAATAAAAATTCATTGATTTCATTGCTTTTTTACTGTATTTGCTAATGAATATTTAAATCAAAACCTCTATTTTCCACAAAGAAGTAATGTTTATTCATATTAGAGTCTCACAGGCATTCTATTGCCTCCAGATCTAATAATGCTAAAACTGGAATATATACATGCCTTTTTCTTTGCTTCAGGGTATTTAGTATAAGCTCCAGAGAGATTCAGAAGATGTGTCCCACACAGTTATTGTCCCACACCTGAGCAGCTTCATGATACTTGTTTTGCACTGGTGTGAGACTTAGACTGTAAGGGACAGAAGGGTTCTTCCTTTGTGAGAGCCTCAGAGTCGCAATTCCATTTTCTGCCTCTCATGTCCAGATGAGTCTCAATACAGCGCACTGACCCAGTGACGGCCTAATGTTGTAAAAGCATTTTTTCTTACTCGAGAGCAAAGGAGAGGTCCAGCATGCATTGAATAGCACATTCTCAGAGTGCTGTATGTGTAATAGCATGTCTATCATTCCCAGCTGCGAGCCCCTGCTCTTCAATGTCCTGCCTGACACTGCAACCCACACTAATCCACACAGTTCTCTTAATACAGCACAGCCTCCACAGGAGAGAAAAGGCATGGAGCCAAACTACACACTGTGCTCTATGGAGTGGGAGTGCATACTATGGAGTCACCATCAGGAAAAAGGAGAAGTGGCTCCAATTGCTTCATAAAGACCCTCTCTGGCTGGAGATGAGTAACCACTGATCACTGAACCATACTGCAGCTAGAACATCAAAAGTTTGGTCACGTGAGCTTACCGGTTAGATTATTTGAGTTAATCTGAAACACACTGCTGTTTTCTGACAGATCAAATTACAAAAGCAACCAGACCTTCTCAGTTATTACTCTGATGAAGTAGAACAGCTGTATGAAATATTAAGCAGAACATAAGCCTAAACAGCTTCAGGCCTCATTGATTACTTTAAATATATGCCGCTGCATAAAACACTAAACTTTAATTAGCAACATTCAATCGCTCACAACACTGCAGAGCAAAATCAAGAAGTCTGGCACTGATTTTCTTCAAGCAGAACAAGCGGTCGGAAACCTTGTTCACATGTATCTGGATATTTTGGAAAGCACCAAAAAAATGTGCAAACGCTCAAATGAGCATGCCAGCCCAGGAGGAGGCTACAATGTGTCATAAAATCTGAGAATAAAAGCCCAGCCAAGAACATTACGAGCATGTGTGCAGAATAAGAAGCATGAAGTAAAGATGATATGAGGTGTAAACACAACACAGCTCTATACCTAAACGCATTAAAAGTACAAAGAATGACAAAGCAAAGATGATTCATACATGTAGACGGTCAATGTAATGATGTAAAAATGTATCCAGAGTTGAAGTCATCATCCATGCCAGACAGTCCTGAAACATGCTCACCATATGGCAAAACGAAAAAGCCCACATGATAATTGATGCTGTGATGTCATTTTCAAAAAGATACATATTACTCGTTCACAGAAAAAATCATTGCCACATCAAAAAATTAGAATTTCATGAAAAAGTTGATTGTTGTTCATAATTTAATTAAAATAGTTAAACTGTATTTTATATTCAACACATGTAAAGCCCTTTTTGTTTTATTGTTGATCAGTATGACTTATAGCTCATAAAAATCAGAAATCCAGAAAATCTAATTATTTGAATATTTTATTTTGAGTAAATTATTATTCAAACAATATCAATAATACAAAGGGTTTATAATATGTCACTTTATGTGATGTGAATATAAAATATATGACAGTTTACAGTTTTTCAATTAAACTATTAAACTATTAAACAATTAAACAGGTGAACTTTTTTTTTTTTTTGGAGATGCATTAATAACTTTTTTACTAGGGGTCTGTCAGTGCATTGTGCCACTATGACATTGCAAAGCAAATATAGTGGATTATCATTTGCCCTGGTTATCATACAGTTCTGTTATCATCAACTTTCTTTGAGGAAATTTTGTCCCAGTTATCATTCATCCGCCTGGTTTTCATCGCCGTGCCCATGTGACTCGCCACTAATTGTATGAATACAAGGCATCTACCCACACCTTCGTCACTCACACACACCTTCGTCATTCATTCTGGCTTTGTTTCTCATTGTATCTGTAAGAGTAAGAGTGATGTTAAATGTCTCTATTTATTGACTCTAAAATATCTATTTCTTTAGTCTTTTGTATTTATTTTTCATTATTTTCTGTATGTAAAACTATATTTTATATAAAATGTATTTTTGTTAATATATGACCCCACCACGGAAAACCAGGTCAAAGTCATTCTTTTTTTTTAAAAAACAACTTTTTCTGAATTTAAGTTTTGCTTTTGATCAAAATATGTACTCCGATAGATATCTGAGACTATTATCTTTCATTTACAGCAATAATACAAAGTGGCTAAGTTTTGTCCCTAATGTGAGTGACATGATATTGACACAATATCTCAATAAGTTGCCCAGTGACTTTGGCCTGGTTTTCCCTGGCAGGGTCACATATACTGGATTTTGGTTATTATCTGGCACTTTAGAACAGATTAATGACAAAACACGAGGTTCCACTCTATGTGGCAATGTGCATTGTAAAGAACTGAATTAATATTGCCATCTAAAGAAAATCCAAAAAATAGAAATCTGAACCAATCAACAGTGCATTCCAGACAGCATTTCATGGAGCAGGATTTCTGAGTTGGTATTAAATCAAGCATATTCACTTTTAAAGAGCTAAAGAACATTGGCTCATATTCAGCTTCTTATAGTAAAATCAGTGAACTAGGACCTCTTCCAGAAAAGTCTTAGTAAGAAAAATTAATCTGATCCTAGACCAGCAGTCTGAGAAGATTTGTGAACATGGACATTTTTACTGGACAACCATCAACTTTTGGTTTAAGCTCACCAGCTTACTGAGAAGTGAGATATTTCTGAGCACCCCTCCTGTCTCACAGCTAGTGTCTTTGTGCAACATAATTATAGTCATTGTTTATTCTTCATTTGAATTGTAATAATACTGAACTGTGATCACAGTATCATGAATGAAATGGAATAGTGGATTGAATGTATTATAACTCCACAAATCACCTAATTTTTATGTGGATGGAGGCTTCCAAAACACAAGTGGACATGGTCTGATACAGAGAGAGAGCTCCATGCAGTCCATGTGGCAATCTAGTGTATCAGCTACAAACATGTAAGAGTTTATAGTGATGCTAGTGTAAGCATTGAGTGTCCACTCACCTCCCAGAAGTTTAGACTGGCAGTTGACAAACTCGGGTTTTGTCACTGCACTGTAGCGCTGGCAGGTGTGGTGGAGGACTTGAACAAACATGCACTTGTCTCCAGAAGAGCCGGCCACCCACTGGTCAAAAGCATTCTCAAACGTCAAGTCAAACTCTGGACAGTCCTGTGGCATGAAAGGTCAAGGAAGCAAGAAACAAAGAAAGCGAACGATACTGTCACAGAGTAGATGAGCATAGAAAAGACAGCGGAAATGTTTTTAAATGGCTTTGATAGACAGGTGAGTGCATGTGCAGAATATCAACGCAGTCCATTTCCACTTTTCTTAGCCAGTATGCTCCACAGAGCCGTGGACTGTGTATTGACCAGCCACGGTCCAGTGACTCACCCTGTTGGGGTCGATGCCGTTCACCTGCCTCAGTTGGTCGAGGGTCCACTGTGATCTTCTGACAAAGGAGGAGGAGCCCTCAAACTGCTTCACTTTTGTGATGGACACTTGTGTTGGCTTCTTGTTAGTCACTGAAGAAAGAGTTCAGAGAAAAAGGTTACTCAGACAAAAACCACATAGAACTGAGACATTTTAACTCAAGACGTCCGTCAACGGCAGTGAGTGAAGTAAGAAATCAGTAGTGCACACTGTAACACTAGGACATGAATGTTTCTTTTGGTGTGACTACAATGAGATAAGTTTCTATGTTATATATGTTAGGCATTACATAGCTTAGTCCACTAGTCAATTTACGCCAACCAGCCACTTTATTAAAACCACCTCTTTACAGGTGTAAAGTCAAAGGCAGCAGTAGTTGCTGGAGTTTGTGTACTTCATCAGTGGTGACAGGACACGGTTGACTGGATATTTTTCTTTGCTGGATTATTCTTAGAAGTCCTGCTGTATCTGATCAACACCACCAAGTTTTTGCCACTGCAGGGCTGAGAATTAGCCATCTCCCAAATAATAGCTGCTCTGTGGTCATTCTGATCATTGAAGAACAGGGTGAACAAAGTACACAGAAAAACAGATGGACCACAGGCTGTAATTGCACAACGACAAAGTGCATCTATATGGTCAGTGAAGCTGATAAAATGAGTGTAGAATCAAAGAGGTGATTTTAACAAAGTGGCTGGTCAGCATATAAATCCATTAGTCTGCACTCTAGGCAGCTGAGAACACAAGCTGAAATACAGTGGCAGAGAATAAACTGTACAGCCAGGAGGAGGGTCCAGAATTCAGTTACACACAAAGCCCAAAGTTTGTATGTTGGACTTGTGCAGAAACACAACCAATTCCCCCCCTGGCAGTGTAAAAACAGACCTTGTTCAGATTTGATAAGAAGAACAAACACCATCCGGGAGTATTTTCTTTATCAGATATTAATGACTTTAGATAAAGCTATTGAGTAATAAACAGGGCAGTGTTATATAAGAAATGAGATACTGAGAGCTGAGGTGATGTTAGCATGCAGGTTAACTCCTCTAAAGCCTCTGAGTTTCACATGAACTGGAATGAAACAAACACTCTACTACAATACATCACACACCTCGTTTACTGTCAGTCTACGGTAGTGATGATTAGTCAAAGGCTTTTCTAGAATTAAAAATTGTAGTAAAATGATATTTCATTTAGATATTAACTTCTATCCATCCATCAATTTTTCCAGCCGCTAAATCCTTATCAGGGTCACGGTTAATCCCCTACCACCTCACTGGGCGCTATTATACTATTCAACTAAGCCCGGTACAGGGTGCCAATCCATCATTGGGTGCGCACACACACACACACACACACGCACACACACACACGCACACACACACAAACACACACAAACACAAACACACACAAACAGACATGGACAATTTAGAGTACCCAATCCACCTGACCTCCATCTTTTTGGACTGTGGGAGGAAACCAGAAACCCTAGAGGAAACCCACACAGACACAGGGAGAACATGAAAATTCACCCAGATGGGGACTCGAACCCAGCGCTGAGAGGCGAACATGCTAACCACCAAGCCACTGTGCTGCTCCATTAACTTCTATAATAATAATAAAAATAATAACAACAACAACAACAACAACAACAACAATTTCAGCTTATTAAATTCAACTTGACCAACTGGGTCTTATCCTCTTGATTACTTTAGAATTACTCAGAAGTAATCATTTAATTATGAACACACCGACAAGAAAAGCTACTGTTAACAAAACAGACTGAAAACATGCAAACATCTCAAGTCGTTAAAGTGCACATGATGTATGTACATAACCACCTACACGTTCTGCACATTAACACAAATGTACAAGGAGCTATAAACACTCCTGCACACTACAAAACACTCACAACTTATCCAGCATCTCTTCAGGGCAGGTGGCCTATTGACCAAAGCTCTCCGATTTGCATCCTCCCCTTTCTCTCTCCTTCATCAATTTAAATTCCAGAGCTGTACGGTGAGGGATAAAAGTAGAGAGTTGACAGATGATGCTGCTGATAGTAATACTGGGGGCGTCTGGCCCACAGCAGGACCTTCAGAGGGAGTTCTGCTTCTATTCTGTTTACACAGGCCTCTGCATCCTTCACTGCTTCTGTTCTCTCTCTTTATTCCATTCCCTCTCTAAAACAGCCCTGTTTCTCTTTAAATCTACTTCTCCTGCAGGTCATCTCCTCTCTCACCCTGCTTCTATCTGCCTTCGGGAGGAGTGTTGCTGTTTACCATTACTGGCGTCTCCAGGGACTGAAGGAATCTAGTGAGTTGAACTCTACCTCAGTCCACATGCTGAAGGCAGGACATTATCTACTCCAGAAGTTTAAAGTAACCTGCGCTTCAAACGGCTGTGCGCATTTTAAATTCTAACTTCATAATTTAATTCAAAAAGGTTAACGTACATATATTGTATTTTCTTTACACATAAAATGACATTTAAATTTGTTTTCATGTTGATATTGTTTGAATAGTAATTTATTCAAACACCAAATTAAATATTCTAATCAGTCACCATTGGCTTCAGTGTCAAATGTGTGTTTGATGGTTTAACTAACATCTGTTCTTTGTTTACTCTCTGTAGTCCATACAGGACTGTAAACTGTGACGAGTATAAAATTGAGATTTGAGTGTTACAAAGTTTAAATATTTTTTACATTTGGTGCAACTTTACTGATTACACACACATTTCTCTTTTACTGTGGATTGTTAGTGAAGAAGTAGCACCATAGTTGCACCACCACACAAATACAAACTTGCTAGTTTGCTAACAAATACTTCACAGTATATTTTACTAAAAAAAAAAAAGCCCTAAAAATATTAAAATTGAAATTTCAACAAATAATAAATCATATTTAAGAAATAACAGAAAAATATACAATCAAAAATGTAGTAAAAATGTATGTTTATTTTTGTTTTTATGTTATGTTTTTTTTGGCATGTTTTAACTTTTTCTCACAATAGAAGCATTTGATATCTGACAGGTTTCTACTGGCTGCAACATATGTGCCATGCAAAAATTAAGACTGATATCAAAATTCTGGCCTAACATTTCCCAAAAAATTGCAAAAATGAAATAAAAATAAAAGTGAAAATGAAAAATAAAAGTACAGTGAAACTTCGGTTTTCACCATTAATCTATTCTAAAGTGTCTGATGATAACCAAAACAAATGATAACTGAAGCAATATTTCCCATAAGAATGAATGTAAATCCAATTAATCCATTCCAGACACTCCAAAATATTTACAAAAATTCATTGTATATAGAATAACTATAGTTTTACATACAGACAACAATGAGAAATAAATACAAAAGACTAATAAAATAGATAAATGAACACAGAACAGATTAAGTGATTTACAGATTTATGCTGCGTTTTAGAGAGTGTCAGCGTGGTCCAGCAGGTGTACACCCGCTCTCGGGGTTCTCAGCCATTATTTGTTTTTTCACCCGCTTTCAGGCATCACCGCTGTGACGTCACTTTAGTGTGACATGTTTTAGTTTGTTTTGTGTGTCATAAATGAGAAACAAAGCCAGAGAAACAACGAGAAACAAAGCCAGAATGAACAACAAATGTGTGTAAGTGAGAAACGCGTGGGTGGATGCTTTGCTTTTGTCAAATTAGCAGCGATTCACGTGGGCACGCCAAAGAAAACCAGGCAGATGAATGATAACTGGGACAAAGTTTCCCTGAAAACATTTAAAAAATGTAGTTGTTTGATAAAAACGGCAAACAATAACCGAGGTTCCAGTGTAAAGTGAAACAACTGGCTCAACATTGTGATGTACGTCAGTCATCAATGATGGACAATTTCATCATCTGCACTCCCTCCAAAAGTATTGGAACAGTGAGGCCAAATCCTTTATTTTTGCTGTAGACTGAAAATATTTGGGTTTGACTTTAAAAGATGACTATGACACAAAAGATCATCAGTTCAGTATTTATTTCCAAGTATTTACATCTGAATATGACATACAGTTCAAAATCTTTCTTAAATATGCTCCATTATTATTTAAGAGCTTCTGCTATTTATTTAACACTCAAACTCAACTCAAAATAACAGCAAAAACAAAAAAGTAGCTGCCCACTGCTCCGGGAGAGTGTGCTCACTGACCCCTAGTATGTTTGTTTCACTTCACAGATGGGTTAAATGCAGAGGTCAAATTCCTCTGTGTGCAAGGCCAGTGTGTCACTTTCACTTTCACTATGCCATGAAAAAAAATTCTATATTAGGCAGAATGTCAAACTTTTGACAGCCAATGATTTTGAAACACTGGGCAGTGAATTAACCCAGAGCCAGTGTAGCTACAACACCAAACAGCCTTAATCGACTTATTAAAACCTGATGTGTGTATATGAACACTGGGCTCTATGCCCACTGTAATCTAGCCTAAACAAATTCCTACAGCCTGAATAAGTCTCTGAGGGAACTACTCAGCTTGCACTGTAACACGGATAACACATGGTCTTCATAGGCTTGATGAGATCCGATTTGCTTATCTAATAAAAATGACACATGAATTCCTATCTAACACTGAAGTGAGCTGGACTTAGTGATCATAAATCAGCCACAGCCTAGTACAGCACAAAACAGACTATTCATATAGTTTACTGACAGTGTGACAAAACCAAAAGAATAAAGGCAGAAGGACAAGCAGGATACAGAACTGGCAATAAAGACATGTTTAGTGAACGGGGGGGGGGGGCTAGGGGTCCATTTGTAGCCTTAAAACCAATTTTGGGCATTTGGTGGGGTAGGAACAGTGGCTATATTTTGTGGAACTCTGCAGCACAAGGTTCACCACACTGGGGGGCAGAGAACACTGAAGAATGAGCATTTTTGTAAAGATGGAAACACAGCTATTTCAATTCCCTTTTGGAAGTCACACCAAAGACCTGAACAAAATGAAAACTGTGACCTGCCTGCTGATCAGAGAGCGATGTCATCTCCCAGGAACAGCACAAAACATCTACAACTGAGCTCACAGCTCCACAAACATGCCAGAATTTAACTCATGCAAAATCCAAATGAAGGAAAAATACTTGGGAATAAAAATGGAATAAATAAATATACGTCCTGAGTCGGCCAAGCAGTGCAGACATTTGGCAAGCTTCAGCTTTGACTGACAGATTTGTCACTGCCATATTCCACAGCTTTGCTGTTAATCACACAATTTGTGGCCAGCTCAGTTTCTAAACAATCGGAAAGATGCCAATATCCAAATAACAGTTATGCAACATGTGAATAGAATTAGAGGGTGGGTAGAAGACATCTTTTAATATCCATGTGAGATCTGACTAATATGAAAGAATATTTGATGCACATCATCTACTGGAGCACAGATGACTTCAGCTGGACATCTCAGTTGGAAATATTCAGTGTAATGGACCATGCAGCTGTTTACTTTAACATGCTTGATGGTGAGGCGGTGGGGACAATGGACCAGTCCATCACCTGGGCTTGGAGTGCTGCCTGCAATGATACACACTTGGTGATGTTCTGAGGTGAGGCTCAGGCTTTATCCAGTACTAGGCAAAAGAAGCCTGAGCTGACGTGGGGTTTGAGATCTAAAAGCCCTTTGGACTAAAGGGACTCTTATTGACTGAGAAAGGACTTAAAATTTTGCAATTTCTGCATTCCTCACTGTACTGCATAGGGAATTTCCCAATGTCCCACCTAACTGTCTAAATATTAGCATAGCTGTGGTCGACAGGAAAAGGGATCAGACAAAAAATATCCATAAAATTATGAGTAGGCCCATATGTCGAATCCCAAAAATAATGTTCTCAAGTCAATCAAATTATGCATTACATCTAAGGCATACATGAACAGAAATGGAGTTATTACGTCAAAAGGAGGGAAAGCTAATTCAAACCAAACTAAGGCCCTGGTTGAGAACACAGCCCTTGAGTCAGGCTAATATAGAGCTGGGTTACTGTGAGCAGTGGGACCACCCGTGAGTGTGGGATGGAGGCACAGTGTAATTTCATTACAATCTCTGACTCCAAGTCTGTCAGTAAAGCTGTCAGAGCTCCTGCAGCCACCCTCACTCTGTCACAGTGATACACTGAAGGAAATGGACACAGTTTCTCTAGCAGTGTCTAAAGCTCTCCTATAATGACACTCACTACACCTTCCACAAACTTACACACTGGCCACGTTTTTAGGACACAAAATTAACTCCTCAAAAATGTACTACCATGACTTTCATATGGAGTGTTCAAATGCAGTGATAGATAATTCTTCTCTGTATAATTTTTGGAATGCCAAAACCAAATCCATTAGATTTATTAGAATTATTAAAATATTTAATTTCAAGTTTGATTTTGAATAACTATGCAAAAAGTATCACCATCACTGTATATCACTTTATGTGTAATGAACATAAAATATATGATTTTAAAAATGTATTATATATATAATATATAATAATTATAATAATATAATCAATTATATCATATATCATACATATATGATTATCTTTTTTTGAATAAACTTCACCATATGCTCATTTTTGGAGATGCAGTAGTAGATTATTTTAATGTAAACATGAGTTGTGTTTAATAACAATTAAATCAATAATTAAAATAATAATTTAAAAAATTATTAATCACATCATGTCATGTGTTTAATCTGAATTAACCAATTTTGCATGAAATTGACAAATTGACAAATGAAGACATTTTAATGTTATAGATATGAGTGGCTTCATGTCATGTCATGTCATGTCATACGCCGTCATCACTTCGCGATGGTAGGCTGCACAGACGAGTCCAATGCCATCTGTCTCTGGTTGCTTGTAGCAGGCTAGCACCTGATAATCCAGTCCACGTCTTGATGTTATCCATCCAGGTTATTCTTGGTCTTCCACGTCTTTGGACTCCTTCCACAAGTCCAGTCATAACACTTCCTTCAATGCTCTCATGTGCTGCCTCATCACATGACCAAAGTAACGTAACTTGCAGGATTTAACGTGCATCAGTAACTCCTTTTGAGTTCTAGCATCTCATATACTTGCTCAGTGGTCATCATCTTCATCCATGAGATCTTCAGCAACTTCCTGATGCACTTGTTCTCAAAAGC